>CATOZT010000313.1:0-144661 GCA_954870665.1 Stratiomys singularior
GATTGACGATTGATGATTGCTGATTGATAATTGAAGTTTGATGATCGTTTATTGATCATTGATATTATCTTAATGATGATTGATAGTTGTGGATTGATGATTGATGATCGATCATTGATTATTTATGATTGATGATTGATGGATGATGATTCATGGTTGCGGATTGATAACTGATGATTGATTATTGATGGTTGATGATTGATGACTAATGAATGATGGTTAATGAATTATGATTGATGATTGATGTTTGATGATTGAAGATTGATGATTGATGATTGATAATTGATGATTGATGATAGATGGGTGATGATTGATGATTGTTGATTGATTATTGATGACTGATGATTGATGATTGAAGATTGATGATTGATGATTGATGATTGATGATTGATGATTGATGATTGATGATTGATGATTGATGATTGATGATTGATGATTGATGATTGATGATTGATGATTCTTGATTAATGATTGTTGATTGCTGATTGATGATCGATCATTGATGATTGATGATTGATGATGGATGATTAATGATTGATGATTGATGATTGATGATTGATGATTGATGATTGATGATTGATGATTGATGATGAATGATTGAAGATTGATGATCGATGATTGATGATTGATGATTGACGATTAATGATTGCTATTCGATAATTGAAGTTTGATGATAGATAATTGATCATTGATGTTATCTTTTGATGATTCATTGTTGTGGATTGATAATTGATGATTGATGGTTGATGATTGATGATTAATGTTTGATGATTGATGATTGATGATAAATGATTGATGATTGATGATTGATGATTGCTGATTCATGATTGATGGTTGATTATTGATAATTGATGATTGACGATTGATGATTGATCATCGATGACAAATGACTGATGATTGATGATTGATTATTGATTATTGATAATTGATGATTGATGATTGATGATTGATGATTGATGATTGATGATTGATGATTCCTGATTGATGATTGATGATCGATCATTGATGATTGATGATTGATGATTGATGATTGATGATTGATGATTGATGACTGATGACTGATGAATGATGATTGATTATTGATTATTGATGATTGATGAGTGATGATTAATGATTGATGATTGATGATTGATGATTGATGATTGATGATCGATGATTGATGATTGATGATTGATGATTGATCATTGGTCATTGATGATTGATGATTGGTGATTGATGATTGATGATTGATGATTGATGATTGACGATTGATGATTGATGATTAATGATCGATGATTGATGATTGATGATTGATGATTGATCATTGGTCATTGATGATTGATGATTGATGATTGATGATTGATGATTGATGATTGATGATTGATGATTGATGATTGATGATTGATGATTGATGATCGATGATTGATGATTGATGATTGATGATTGATGATTGATGATCGATGATTGATGACTGATGACTGATGAATGATGATTGATTATTGATTATTGATGATTGATGAGTGATGATTAATGATTGATGATTGATGATAGATGATTGATGATTGATGATTGATGATTGATGATTGATGATTGATGATTGATGATTGATGATTGATGATTGATGATTGATGATTGATGATTGATGATTGATGATCGATGATTGATGATTGATGATTGATGATTGATCATTGGTCATTGATGATTGATGATTGATGATTGATGATTGATGATTGATGATTAATGATTGATGATTGATGATTGATAATTGATGATTGATGATTGATGATTGATGATTGATGATTGATGATTGAGGATTGATGATTGATGATTGATGATTGATGATTGATGATTGATGATTGATGATTGATGATTAATGGTTGATGATTGACGGTTGATGATTGCTGATTGATGATTGATGACTGATGACTGATGATTGATGATTGATTATTGATTATTGATTATTGATTATTGATTATTGATTATTGATTATTGATTATTGATTATTGATTATTGATGATTGATGAGTGATGATTGATGATTGATAATTGATCATTGATAATTGATGCTTGATGATCGATTATTGATGATTTATGATTGATGATTGATGATCGATGATTGGTGATTGATGATTGATCATTGTTCATTGATGATTGATGATTGATGATGTATCATTGGTCATTGATGATTGATGATTGATGATTGATGATTGATGATTGATGATTGATGATTGATGATTGCTGATTGATGATTGATGATTGATGATTGATGATTGATGATTGATGATTGATGATTGATGATTGATGATTGATGATTGATGATTGATGATTGATGATTGATGATTGATGATTGATGATTGATGATTGATGATCGATGATTGATGATTGATGATTGATGATTGATGATTGATGATCGATGATTGGTGATTGATGATTGATGATTGATGATTGATGATTGATGATTGATGACTGATGATTGATGGTTGATAATTGATGATTGATGATTGACGATTGATGATTGCTGATTGATAATTGAAGTTTGATGATCGTTTATTGATCATTGATGTTATCTTAATGATGATTGATAGTTGTGGATTGATGATTGATGATCGATCATTGATTATTTATGATTGATGATTAATGGATGATGATTCATGGTTGCGGATTGATAACTGATGATTGATTATTGATGGTTGATGATTGATGACTAATGAATGATGGTTAATGAATTATGATTGATGATTGATGTTTGATGATTGAAGATTGATGATTGATGATTGATGATTGATAATTGATGATTGATGATAGATGGTTGATGATTGATGATTGTTGATTGATTATTGATGACTGATGATTGATGATTGATGATTGAAGATTGATGATTGATGATTGATGATTGATGATTGATGATTGATGATTGATGATTGATGATTGATTATTAATGATTGATGATTGATGATTGATGATTGATGATTGATGATTGATGATTCTTGATTAATGATTGTTGATTGCTGATTGATGATCGATCATTGATGATTGATGATTGATGATGGATGATTAATGATTGATGATTGATGATTGATGATTGATGATTGATGATTGATGATTGATGATTGATGATAAATGATTGAAGATTGATGATCGATGATTGATGATTGATGATTGACGATTAATGATTGCTGATCGATAATTGAAGTTTGATGATCGATAATTGATCATTGATGTTATCTTTTTGATGATTCATTGTTGTGGATTGATAATTGATGATTGATGGTTTATGATTGATGATAAATGTTTGATGATTGATGATTGATGATAAATGATTGATGATTGATGATTGATGATTTCTGATTCATGATTGATGGTTGATTATTGATAATTGATGATTGACGATTGATGATTGATCATCGATGACAAATGACTGATGATTGATGATTGATTATTGATTATTGATAATTGATGATTAATGATTGATGATTGATGATTGATGATTGATGATTGATGATTGATGATTGATGATTCCTGATTGATGATTGATGATCGATCATTGATGATTGATGATTGATGATTGATGATTGATGATTGATGACTGATGACTGATGAATGATGATTGATTATTGATTATCGATGATTGATGAGTAATGATTAATGATTGATGATTGATGATTGATGATTGATGATTGATGATCGATGATTGATGATTGATGATTGATGATTGATCATTGGTCATTGATGATTGATGATTGGTGATTGATGATTGATGATTGATGATTGATGATTGACGATTGATGACTGATGATTGATGATTGATGATTGATGATTGATGATTGATGATTGATGATTGATGATTGATGATTGATGATTGATGATTGATGATTGATGATTGATGATTGATGATTGATGATTGATGATTGATGATTGATGATTGATGATTGAGGATTGATGATTGATGATTGATGATTGATGATTGATTGTTGATAATTGATGATTGATGATTGATGATTGATGATTGATGATTAATGGTTGATGATTGACGGTTGATGAATACTGATTGATGATTGCAGTTTGATGATCGATTATTGATCATTGATGTCATCTTATTGATGATTGATGGCTGTGGATTGATGATTGATGACTGATCATTGATCATATATGATTGATGATTGATGATTGATGAATAATGAAGGATGGTTGATGAGTGATGATTGATGATTGATAATTGATGATTGATGATTGATGACTGTTGATTGATTATTGATGGTTGATGATTGATGATTGATATTTGATGATTGATGATTGATGATTGCTGATTGATGATTGATGATTGATGATTGATGATTGATGATTGATGATTGATGATTGATGATTGATGATTGATGATTGATGATTGATGATTGATGATTGATGATTGATGATTGATGATTGATGATTGATGATTGATGATTGATGATTGATGATTGATGATTGATGATTGATGATTGATGATTGATGATTGATGATTGATGATTGCTGATTGGTGATTGATGATCGATCGTTGATGATTGATGATTGATGATTGATGATTGATGATTGAAGATTGATGATTGATGATTGATGATTGATGATTGATGATAGATGATTGATGATTGATGATTGATGATTGATAATCGATGATTGATGATTGATGATTGATGATTGATGATTGATGATTGATGATTGATGATTGATGATTAATGATTGATGACTGATGATTGATGATTGATGATTGATGATTGATGATATATGATTGATGATTGATGATTGATGATTGATGATTGATGATCGATGATTGATGATTGATGATTGATGATTGATGATTGTTGATTGATAATTCATGATTGATGATTGATGATTGATGATTGACGATTGATGATTGCTGATTGATAATTAAAGTTTGATGATCGATTATTGATCATTGATGTTATCTTATTGATGATTCATGGTTGTAGACTGATGATTGATGATTGATGATTTAAGATTGATCATTGATGATTGATGATTGATGATTGATGATTGATGATTGATGATTGATGATTTATGAATAGTGAATGATGGTTGATGAGTGATGACTGATGATTGATGATTGATGATCGATGATTGATGATTGATGATTGATGTTTGATGATTGATGATTGATGATTGATGATTGATGATTGATGATTGATGATTGATGATTGATGATTGATGATTGATGATTGATGATTGATGATTAATGATTGATGATTGATGATTGATGATTGATGATTGATGATTCATGATTCATGATTTAGGATTGATGATTGCTAATTGATGACCGATCATTAATGATTGATGATTGATGATTGATGATTGAAGATTGATGATTGGTGATTGATGATTGATGATTGATGATTGCTGATTGGTGATTGATGATCGATCGTTGATGATTGATGATTGATGATTGATGATTGAAGATTGATGATTGATGATTGATGATTGATGATTGATGATTGAAGATTGATGATTGATGATTGATGATCGATGATTGATGATTGATGATTGATGATTGATGATTGATGATTGATGATTGATGATTGATGATCGATGATTGATGATCGATGATTGATGATTGATGATTGATGATCGATGATTGATGACTGATGACTGATGAATGATGATTGATTATTGATTATTGATGATTGATGAGTGATGATTAATGATTGATGATTGATGATTGATGATTGATGATCGATGATTGATGATTGATGATTGATGATTGATCATTGGTCATTGATGATTGATGATTGGTGATTGATGATTGATGATTGATGATTGATGATTGACGATTGATGATTGATGATTGATGATCGATGATTGATGATTGATGATTGATGATTGATCATTGGTCATTGATGATTGATGATTGATGATTGATGATTGATGATTGATGATTGATGATTGATGATTGATGATCGATGATTGATGATTGATGATTGATGATTGATGATTGATGATTGATGATTGATGATTGATGATCGATGATTGATGACTGATGACTGATGAATGATGATTGATTATTGATTATTGATGATTGATGATTGATGATTGATGATTGATGATTGATGATTGATGATTGATGATCGATGATTGATGATTGATGATTGATCATTGGTCATTGATGATTGATGATTGATGATTGATGATTGATGATTGATGATTGATGATTGATGATTAATGATTGATGATTGATGGTTGATAATATATGATTGATGATTGATGATTGATGATTGATGATTGATGATTGATGATTGATGATTGATGATTAATGGTTGATGATTGACGGTTGATGATTGCTGATTGATGATTGATGACTGATGACTGATGATTGATGATTGATTATTGATTATTGATTATTGATTATTGATTATTGATGATTGATGAGTGATGATTGATGATTGATAATTGATCATTGATAATTGATGCTTGATGATCGATTATTGATGATTTATGATTGATGATTGATGATCGATGATTGGTGATTGATGATTGATCATTGTTCATTGATGATTGATGATTGATGATGTATCATTGGTCATTGATGATTGATGATTGATGATTGATGATTGCTGATTGATGATTGATGATTGATGATTGATGATTGATGATTGATGATTGATGATTGATGATTGATGATTGATGATTGATGATTGATGATTGATGATCGATGATTGATGATTGATGATTGATGATTGATGATTGATGATCGATGATTGGTGATTGATGATTGATGATTGATGATTGATGATTGATGACTGATGATTGATGGTTGATAATTGATGATTGATGATTGACGATTGATGATTGCTGATTGATAATTGAAGTTTGATGATCGTTTATTGATCATTGATGTTATCTTAATGATGATTGATAGTTGTGGATTGATGATTGATGATCGATCATTGATTATTTATGATTGGTGATTAATGGATGATGATTCTTGGTTGCGGATTGATAACTGATGATTGATTATTGATGGTTGATGATTGATGACTAATGAATGATGGTTAATGAATTATGATTGATGATTGATGTTTGATGATTGAAGATTGATGATTGATGATTGATAATTGATGATTGATGATAGATGGTTGATGATTGATGATTGTTGATTGATTATTGATGACTGATGATTGATGATTGATGATTGAAGATTAATGATTGATGATTGATGATTGATGATTGATGATTGATGATTGATGATTAATGATTGATGATTGATGATTGATGATTGATGATTGATGATTGATGATTGATGATTGATGATTCTTGATTAATGATTGTTGATTGCTGATTGATGATCGATCATTGATGATTGATGATTGATGATGGATGATTAATGATTGATGATTGATGATTGATGATTGATGATTGATGATTGATGATTGATGATATCTAATTGATGATTGATGATAAATGATTGAAGATTGATGATCGATGATTGATGATTGATGATTGACGATTAATGATTGCTGATCGATAATTGAAGTTTGATGATCGATAATTGATCATTGATGTTATCTTTTTGATGATTCATTGTTGTGGATTGATAATTGATGATTGATGGTTGATGATTGATGATTAATGTTTGATGATTGATGATTGATGATAAATGATTGATGATTGATGATTGATGATTGCTGATTCATGATTGATGGTTGATTATTGATAATTGATGATTGACGATTGATGATTGATCATCGATGACAAATGACTGATGATTGATGATTGATTATTGATTATTGATAATTGATGATTAATGATTGATGATTGATGATTGATGATTGATGATTGATGATTGATGATTCCTGATTGATGATTGATGATCGATCATTGATGATTGATGATTGATGATTGATGATTGATGATTGATGATTGATGATTGATGACTGATGACTGATAAATGATGATTGATTATTGATTATTGATGATTGATGAGTGATGATTAATGATTGATGATTGATGATTGATGATTGATGATTGATGATTGATGATTGATGATCGATGATTGATGATTGATGATTGATGATTGATCATTTGTCATTGATGATTGATGATTGGTGATTGATGATTGATGATTGATGATGTATCATTGGTCATTTATGATTGATGATTGATGATTGATGATTGATGATTGCTGATTGATGATTGATGATTGATGATTGATGATTGATGATTGATGATTGATGATTGATGATTGATGATTGATGATTGATGATTGATGATTGATGATTGATGATTGATGATTGATGATTGATGATTGATGATTGATGATCGATGATTGATGATTGATGATTGATGGTTGATGATTGATGATCGATGATTGGTGATTGATGATTGATGATTGATGATTGATGATTGATGATTGATGATTGATGACTGATGATTGATGGTTGATGATTGATGATTGATGGTTGATGATTGATGATCGTTTATTGATCATTGATGTTATCTTAATGATGGTTGATAGTTGTGGATTGATGATTGATGATCGATCATTGATTATTTATGATTGATGATTGATGGATGATGATTCATGGTTGCGGATTGATAACTGATGATTGATTATTGATGGTTGATGATTGATGACTAATGAATGATGGTTAATGAATTATGATTGATGATTGATGTTTGATGATTGAAGATTGATGATTGATGATTGATAATTGATGATTGATGATAGATGGTTGATGATTGATGATTGTTGATTGATTATTGATGACTGATGATTGATGATTGAAGATTGATGATTGATGATTGATGATTGATGATTGATGATTGATGATTGATGATTGATGATTGATGATTGATGATTGATGATTGATGATTGATGATTGATGATTGATGATTGATGATTGATGATTGAGGATTGATGATTGATGATTGATGATTGATGATTGATGATTGATGATTGATGGTTGATAATTGATGATTGATGATTGATGATTGATGATTGATTATTGATGATTAATGGTTGATGATTGACGGTTGATGATTGCTGATTGATGATTGATGACTGATGACTGATGATTGATGATTGATTATTGATTATTGATTATTGATTATTGATTATTGATTATTGATGATTGATGAGTGATGATTGATGATTGATAATTGATCATTGATAATTGATGATCGATTATTGATGATTGATGATTGATGATTGATGATCGATGATTAGTGATTGATGATTGATGATTGGTGATTGTTGATTGATGATTGATGATGTATCATTGGTCATTGATGATTGATGATTGCTGATTGATGATTGATGATTGCTGATTGATGATTGATGATTGATGATTGATGATTGATGATTGATGATTGATGATTGATGATCGATGATTGATGATTGATGATTGATGATTGATGATTGATGATTGATGATTGATGATCGATGATTGATGATTGATGATTGATGATTGATGATTGATGATTGATGATCGATGATTGGTGATTGATGATTGATGATTGATGATTGATGATTGATGATTGATGATTGATGATTGATGACTGATGATTGATGGTTGATAATTGATGATTGATGATTGACGATTGATGATTGCTGATTGATAATTGAAGTTTGATGATCGTTTATTGATCATTGATGTTATCTTAATGATGATTGATAGTTGTGGATTGATGATTGATGATCGATCATTGATTATTTATGATTGATGATTGATGGATGATGATTCATGGTTGCGGATTGATAACTGATGATTGATTATTGATGGTTGATGATTGATGACTAATGAATGATGGTTAATGAATTATGATTGATGATTGATGTTTGATGATTGAAGATTGATGATTGATGATTGATAATTGATGATTGATGATAGATGGTTGATGATTGATGATTGTTGATTGATTATTGATGACTGATGATTGATGATTGAAGATTGATGATTGATGATTGATGATTGATGATTGATGATTGATGATTGATGATTGATGATTGATGATTGATGGTTGATGATTGATGATTGATGATTGATGATTGATGATTGATGATTGATGATTGATGATTGATGATTGATGATTGATGATAAATGATTGAAGATTGATGATCGATGATTGATGATTGATGATTGATGATTGATGATTGATGATCGATGATTAGTGATTGATGATTGATGATTGGTGATTGTTGATTGATGATTGATGATGTATCATTGGTCATTGATGATTGATGATTGCTGATTGATGATTGATGATTGCTGATTGATGATTGATGATTGATGATTGATGATTGATGATTGATGATTGATGATTGATGATTGATGATTGATGATCGATGATTGATGATTGATGATTGATGATTGATGATTGATGATTGATGATTGATGATCGATGATTGATGATTGATGATTGATGATTGATGATTGATGATTGATGATCGATGATTGGTGATTGATGATTGATGATTGATGATTGATGATTGATGATTGATGATTGATGACTGATGACTGATGATTGATGGTTGATAATTGATGATTGATGATTGACGATTGATGATTGCTGATTGATAATTGAAGTTTGATGATCGTTTATTGATCATTGATGTTATCTTAATGATGATTGATAGTTGTGGATTGATGATTGATGATCGATCATTGATTATTTATGATTGATGATTGATGGATGATGATTCATGGTTGCGGATTGATAACTGATGATTGATTATTGATGGTTGATGATTGATGACTAATGAATGATGGTTAATGAATTATGATTGATGATTGATGTTTGATGATTGAAGATTGATGATTGATGATTGATGATTGATAATTGATGATTGATGATAGATGGTTGGTGATTGATGATTGTTGATTGATTATTGATGACTGATGATTGATGATTGAAGATTGATGATTGATGATTGATGATTGATGATTGATGATTGATGATTGATGATTGATGATTGATGATTGATGATTGAGGATTGATGATTGATGATTGATGATTGATGATTGATGGTTGATAATTGATGATTGATGATTGATGATTGATGATTGATTATTGATGATTAATGGTTGATGATTGACGGTTGATGATTGCTGATTGATGATTGATGACTGATGACTGATGATTGATGATTGATTATTGATTATTGATTATTGATTATTGATTATTGATGATTGATGAGTGATGATTGATGATTGATAATTGATCATTGATAATTGATGATCGATTATTGATGATTGATGATTGATGATTGATGATCGATGATTAGTGATTGATGATTGATGATTGGTGATTGTTGATTGATGATTGATGATGTATCATTGGTCATTGATGATTGATGATTGCTGATTGATGATTGATGATTGCTGATTGATGATTGATGATTGATGATTGATGATTGATGATTGATGATTGATGATTGATGATTGATGATCGATGATTGATGATTGATGATTGATGATTGATGATTGATGATTGATGATTGATGATTGATGATCGATGATTGATGATTGATGATTGATGATTGATGATTGATGATCGATGATTGGTGATTGATGATTGATGATTGATGATTGATGATTGATGATTGATGATTGATGATTGATGACTGATGATTGATGGTTGATAATTGATGATTGATGATTGACGATTGATGATTGCTGATTGATAATTGAAGTTTGATGATCGTTTATTGATCATTGATGTTATCTTAATGATGATTGATAGTTGTGGATTGATGATTGATGATCGATCATTGATTATTTATGATTGATGATTGATGGATGATGATTCATGGTTGCGGATTGATAACTGATGATTGATTATTGATGGTTGATGATTGATGACTAATGAATGATGGTTAATGAATTATGATTGATGATTGATGTTTGATGATTGAAGATTGATGATTGATGATTGATAATTGATGATTGATGATAGATGGTTGATGATTGATGATTGTTGATTGATTATTGATGACTGATGATTGATGATTGAAGATTGATGATTGATGATTGATGATTGATGATTGATGATTGATGATTGATGATTGATGATTGATGGTTGATGATTGATGATTGATGATTGATGATTGATGATTGATGATTGATGATTGATGATTGATGATTGATGATTGATGATTGATGATTGATGATTGATGATAAATGATTGAAGATTGATGATCGATGATTGATGATTGATGATTGACGATTAATGATTGCTGATCGATAATTGAAGTTTGATGATCGATAATTGATCATTGATGTTATCTTTTTGATGATTCATTGTTGTGGATTGATAATTGATGATTGATGGTTGATGATTGATGATTAATGTTTGATGATTGATGATTGATGATAAATGATTGATGATTGATGATTGATGATTGCTGATTCATGATTGATGGTTGATTATTGATAATTGATGATTGACGATTGATGATTGATCATCGATGACAAATGACTGATGATTGATGATTGATTATTGATTATTGATTATTGATAATTGATGATTGGTGATTGATGATTGATGATTGATGATTGATGATTCCTGATTGATGATTGATGATCGATCATTGATGATTGATGATTGATGATTGATGATTGATAATTGATGATTGATGATTGATGATTGATGATTGATGATTGATGATTGATGACTGATGATTGATGAATGATGATTGATTATTGATTATTGATGATTGATGAGTGATGATTAATGATTGAGGATTGATGATTGATGATTGATGATTGATGATCGATGATTGAAGATTGATGATTGATGATTGATCATTGGTCATTGATGATTGATGATTGGTGATTGATGATTGATGATTGATGATTGACGATTGATGATTGATGATTGATAATTGATGATTGATGATTGATGATTGATGATTGATGATTGATGATTGATGATTGATGATTGATGATTGATGATTGATGATTGATGATTGATGATTGAGGATTGATGATTGATGATTGATGATTGATGATTGATGGTTGATAATTGATGATTGATGATTGATGATTGATGATTGATGATTAATGGTTGATGATTGACGGTTGATGAATACTGATTGATGACTGAAGTTTGATGATCGATTATTGATCATTGATGTCATCTTATTGATGATTGAAGGCTGTGGATTGATGATTGATGACTGATCATTGATCATATATGATTGATGATTGATGATTGATGAATAATGAAGGATGGTTGATGAGTGATGATTGATGATTGATAATTGATGATTGATGATTGATGACTGTTGATTGATTATTGATGGTCGATGATTGATGATTGATATTTGATGATTGATGATTGATGATTGCTGATTGATGATTGATGATTGATGATTGATGATTGATGATTGATGATTGATGATTGATGATTGATGATTGATGATTGATGATTGATGATTGATGATTGATGATTGATGATTGATGATTGATGATTGATGATTGATGATTGATGATTGATGATTGATGATTGATGATTGATGATTGATGATTGCTGATTGGTGATTGATGATCGATCGTTGATGATTGATGATTGATGATTGATGATTGAAGATTGATGATTGATGATTGATGATTGATGATAGATGATTGATGATTGATGATTGATGATTGATAATCGATGATTGATGATTGATGATTGATGATTGATGATTGATGATTGATGATTGATGATTGATGATTGATGATTGATGATTGATGATTAATGATAGATGACTGATGATTGATGATTGATGATTGATGATATATGATTGATGATTGATGATTGATGATTGATGATTGATGACTGTTGATTGATAATTCATGATTGATGATTGATGATTGATGATTGATGATTGATGATTGACGATTGATGATTGCTGATTGATAATTAAAGTTTGATGATCGATTATTGATCATTGATGTTATCTTATTGATGATTCATGGTTGTGGATTGATGATTGATGATCGATCTTTGATGATTGATGATTGATGATTTAAGATTGATGATTGATGATTGATGATTGATGATTGATGATTGATGATTGATGATTGATGATTGATGATTGATGATTGATGATTGATGATTGATGATTGATGATTGATGATTGATGATTGATGATTGATGATTCATGATTCATGATTGAGGATTGATGATTGCTAATTGATGATCGATCATTAATGATTGATGATTGATGATTGATGATTGAAGATTGATCATTGATGATTGATGATTGATGATTGATGATTGATGATTGCTGATTGGTGATTGATGATCGATCGTTGATGATTGATGATTGATGATTGATGATTGAAGATTGATGATTGATGATTGATGATTGATGATAGATGATTGATGATTGATGATTGATGATTGATGATTGATGAGTGATGATTGATGATTGATGATTGATGATTGATGATTGATGATTGCTGATTGGTGATTGATGATCGATCGTTGATGATTGATGATTGATGATTGATGATTGATGATTGATGATTGAAGATTGATGATTGATGATTGATGATTGATGATAGATGATTGATGATTGATGATTGATGATTGATAATCGATTATTGATGATTGATGATTGATGATTGATGATTGATGATTGATGATTGATGATTGATGATTGATGATTGATGATTGATGATTGATGATTGCTGATTGGTGATTGATGATCGATCGTTGATGATTGATGATTGATGATTGATGATTGATGATTGATGATTGATGATTGATGATTGATGATTGAAGATTGATGATTGATGATTGAATGATTGATGATTGATGATTGATAATCGATGATTGATGATTGATGATTGATGATTGAAGTTTGATGATCGATTATTGATCATTGATGTCATCTTATTGATGATTGATGGCTGTGGATTGATGATTGATGACTGACCATTGATCATATATGATTGATGATTGATGATTGATGATTGATGATTGATGATTGATGATTGATGATTGATGATTGATGATTGATGATTGATGATTGATGATTGATGATTGATGAGTGCTGATGGGTGATTGATGATCGATCGTTGATGATTGATGATTGATGATTGATGAGTGCTGATGGGTGATTGATGATCGATCGTTGATGATTGATGATTGATGATTGAAGATTGATGATTGATGATTGATGATTGATGATTGATGATTGATGATAGATGATTGATGATTGATGATTGATGATTGATGATTGATAATCGATGATTGATGATTGATGATTGATGATTGATGATTGATGATTGATGATTGATGATTGATGATTGATGATTGATGATTGATGATTGATGATTGATGATTGATGATTGCTGATTGGTGATTGATGATCGATCGTTGATGATTGATGATTGATGATTGATGATTGAAGATTGATGATTGATGATTGATGATTGAATGATTGATGTTTGATGATTGATAATCGATGATTGATGATTGATGATTGATGATTGAAGTTTGATGATCGATTATTGATCATTAATGTCATCTTATTGATGATTGATGGCTGTCGATTGATGATTGATGACTGATCATTGATCATATATGATTGATGATTGATGAATAATGAAGGATGGTTGATGAGTGATGATTGATGATTGATAATTGATGATTGATGACTGTTGATTGATTATTGATGGTTGATGATTGATGATTGATATTTGATGATTGATGATTGATGATTGCTGATTGATGATTGATGATTGATGATTGATGATTGATGATTGATGATTGATGATTGATGATTGATGATTGATGATTGATGATTGATGATTGATGATTGATGATTGATGATTGATGATTGATGATTGCTGATTGGTGATTGATGATCGATCGTTGATGATTGATGATTGATGATTGATGATTGAAGATTGATGATTGATGATTGATGATTGATGATAGATGATTGATGATTGATGATTGATGATTGATAATCGATGATTGATGATTGATGATTGATGATTGATGATTGATGATTGATGATTGATGATTGATGATTGATGATTGATGATTGATGATTGATGATTAATGATTGATGACTGATGATTGATGATTGATGATTGATGATATATGATTGATGATTGATGATTGATGATTGATGATTGTTGATTGATAATTCATGATTGATGATTGATGATTGATGATTGACGATTGATGATTGCTGATTGATAATTAAAGTTTGATGATCGATTATTGATCATTGATGTTATCTTATTGATGATTCATGGTTGTGGATTGATGATTGATGATCGATCTTTGATGATTGATGATTGATGATTTAAGATTGATCATTGATGATTGATGATTGATGATTGATGATTGATGATTGATGATTGATGAATAGTGAATGATGGTTTATGAGTGATGACTGATGATTGATGATTGATGATCGATGATTGTCATTGATGATTGATGTTTGATGAATGATGATTGATGATTGATGATTGATGATTGATGATTGATGATTGATGATTGATGATTGATGATTGATGATTGATGATTGATGATTGATGATTGATGATTGATGATTGATGATTGATGATTGATGATTGATGATTGATGATTCATGATTCATGATTGAGGATTGATGATTGCTAATTGATGATCGATCATTAATGATTGATGATTGATGATTGATGATTGAAGATTGATCATTGATGATTGATGATTGATGATTGATGATTGATGATTGATGATTGCTGATTGGTGATTGATGATCGATCGTTGATGATTGATGATTGATGATTGATGATTGAAGATTGATGATTGATGATTGATGATTGATGATAGATGATTGATGATTGATGATTGATGATTGATGATTGATGATTGATGATTGATGATTGATGATTGATGATTGATGATTGATGATTGATGATTGATGATTGATGATTGATGATTGATGATTGATGATTGATGATTGATGATTGATGATTGATGATTGATGATTGCTGATTGGTGATTGATGATCGATCGTTGATGATTGATGATTGATGATTGATGATTGATGATTGATGATTGAAGATTGATGATTGATGATTGATGATTGATGATAGATGATTGATGATTGATGATTGATGATTGATGATTGATGATTGATGATTGATGATTGCTGATTGGTGATTGATGATCGATCGTTGATGATTGATGATTGATGATTGATGATTGATGATTGATGATTGAAGATTGATGATTGATGATTGAATGATTGATGATTGATGATTGATAATCGATGATTGATGATTGATGATTGATGATTGATGGTTGAAGTTTGATGATCGATTATTGATCATTGATGTCATCTTATTGATGATTGATGGCTGTGGATTGATGATTGATGACTGACCATTGATCATATATGATTGATGATTGATGATTGATGATTGATGATTGATGATTGATGATTGATGATTGATGAGTGCTGATGGGTGATTGATGATCGATCGTTGATGATTGATGATTGATGATTGATGAGTGCTGATGGGTGATTGATGATCGATCGTTGATGATTGATGATTGATGATTGATGATTGAAGATTGATGATTGATGATTGATGATTGATGATATACGATTGATGATTGATGATTGATGATTGATGATTGATGATTGATGATTGATGATTGATGATTGATGATTAATGATTGATGATTGATGATTGATGATTGATGATTGATGATTGATGATTAATGATTGATGATTGTAGATTGATAATTCATGATTGATGATTGATGATTGATGATTGGCGATTGATGTTGCTGATTGATAATTAAAGTTTGATGATCGATTATTGATCATTGATGTTATCTTATTGATGATTCATGGTTGTGGATTGATGATTGATGATCGATCTTTGATGATTGATGATTGATGATAAATGAATAGTGAATGATGGTTGATGAGTGATGACTGATGATTGATGATTGATGATTGATGATTGATGATTGATGATTGATGATTGATGATTGATGATTGATGATTGATGATTGATGATTGATGATTGATGATTGATGATTGATGATTCATGATTCATGATTGAGTTTCGATGATTGCTGATTGATGATCGATAATTAATGATTGATGATTGATGATTGATGATTGAAGATTGATGATTGATGATTGATGATTGATGATTGATGATTGATGATTGATGATTGATGATTGATGATTGATGATTGATGATTGATGATTGATGATTGATGATTGATGATTGATGATTGATGATTGATGATTGATGATTGATGATTGATGATTGATGATTGATGATTGATGATTGATGATTGACGAATGTTGATTGCTGATTGATAATTGAAGTTTGATGATCGATTATTGATCATTGATGTTATCTAATTGATGTTTCATGGTTGTGGATTGATAATTGATGATTGATTATTGATGGTTGATGATTGATGATTGAAATTTGATGTTTGAAGATTGATGATTGATGATTGCTGATTGATGTTTGATGATTAATGATGGATGATTGATGATTGACGATTGATGATTGATGATTGCTGATTGATAAATGAAGTTTGGTGATCGATTACTGATCATTGATGTTTTCTTATTGATGATTCATGGTTGAGGATTGATGATATATTATCCATCATTGATCATTGATGATTGATGATTTAAGATTGATCATTGATGATTGATGATTGATGATTGATGACAGATGATTGATGATTGATGATTGATGATTGATGATTGATGAATAGTGAATGATGGTTGATGATTGATGATTAATGATTGATGATCGATGATTGATGATTGATGGTTGATGATTGATTATTGATGATTGATGATTGATGATTGATGATTGATGATTGATGATTGATGATTAATGATTGATGATTGATGATTGATGGTTGATGATTGATGATTGATGATTGATGATTGATGATTGATGATTGATGATTGATGATTGATGATTGATGATTGATGTTTTATGATTGATGATTGATGATTGATGATTGATGATTGACGATTGATGATTGCTGATTGTTAATTGAAGTTTGATGATCGATTATTGATCATTGATGTTATATTATTGATGATTCATGGTTGTCGATTGATGATTGATTATCCACCATTGATGATTGATGATTCCTGATTGATGATTGATGATTGATGATTGATGATTGATGATTGATGATTGATGATTGATGATTGATGATTGATGATTGATGATTGATGATTGATGATTGATGATTGATGATTTAGGGTTGATGATTGCTGATTGATGATTGATGATTGATGATTGATGATTGATTATTCCTGATTGATGATTGAAAATCGATCATTGATGATTGATGATTGATGATTGATGATTGACGATTGATGATTGATTATTGATGATTGATGAGTGATGATTGATGATTGATGATTGATGATTGATGTTTGATGATTGCCGATTGATGATTGCTGATTAATAATTGAAGTGTGATGATCGATTATTGATCATTGATGATATGTTATTGATGACTCATGGTTGTCGATTGATAATTGAAGATTGATAATTGATGGTTGATGATTGATGATTGATGATTGATGTTTGATGATTGATGATTGATGGTTAATGATTGATGATTGATGATTGATAATTGCCGATTCATGATTGATGGTTGATTATTAATATATGATGATTGACGATTGATGATTGATGATTGATGATTAATGATTGGTGATTGATGATTGATGATTGATGATTGATGATTGATGATTGATGATTGATGATTGATGATTGATGATTGATGATTGATGATTGATGATTGATGATTGATGATTGATGATTGATGTTTGATGATTGACGATTGATGATTGCTGATTAATAATTGAAGTGTGATGATCGATTATTGATCATTGATGATATGTTATTGATGACTCGTGGTTGTCGATTGATAATTGAAGATTGATAATTGATGGTTGATGATTGATGATTGATGATTGATGTTTGATGATTGATGATTGATGGTTAATGATTGATGATTGATAATTGCTGATTCATGATTGATGGTTGATTATTAATATTTGATGATTGATGATTGATTATTGCTGATTGATTATTGATGATTGATGATTATTGAGTGGTGATTGATAATTGATAATTGATGATTGATTATTGATGGTTGATGATTGATGATTGATGTTTGGTGATTGATGATTGATGATAAATGATTGGTGATTGTTGATTGATGATTGATGATTGATGATAGATGATTGATGATTGATGATTGATGATTGATGATTGATGATTGATGATTGATGATTGATGATTGATGATTGATGATTGATGATTGATGATTGATGATTGATGATTGCTGATTGCTGATTGATAATTGAAATTTAATGATCGATTATTGATGATTGATGATCGATGATTGTGGATTGATGATTGATGATTGATGATTGATAATCGATGATTGATGATTGATGATTGATGATTGATGATTGATGATTGATGATTGATGATTGATGATTGATGATTGATGATTGATGATTGATGATTGATGATTGATGATTGATGATTGATGATTGCTGATTGGTGATTGATGATCGATCGTTGATGATTGATGATTGATGATTGATGATTGAAGATTGATGATTGATGATTGATGATTGAATGATTGATGTTTGATGATTGATAATCGATGATTGATGATTGATGATTGATGATTGATGATTGAAGTTTGATGATCGATTATTGATCATTAATGTCATCTTATTGATGATTGATGGCTGTCGATTGATGATTGATGACTGATCATTGATCATATATGATTGATGATTGATGAATAATGAAGGATGGTTGATGAGTGATGATTGATGATTGATAATTGATGATTGATGATTGATGACTGTTGATTGATTATTGATGGTTGATGATTGATGATTGATATTTGATGATTGATGATTGATGATTGCTGATTGATGATTGATGATTGATGATTGATGATTGATGATTGATGATTGATGATTGATGATTGATGATTGATGATTGATGATTGATGATTGATGATTGATGATTGATGATTGATGATTGATGATTGATGATTGCTGATTGGTGATTGATGATCGATCGTTGATGATTGATGATTGATGATTGATGATTGAAGATTGATGATTGATGATTGATGATTGATGATAGATGATTGATGATTGATGATTGATGATTGATAATCGATGATTGATGATTGATGATTGATGATTGATGATTGATGATTGATGATTGATGATTGATGATTGATGATTGATGATTAATGATTGATGACTGATGATTGATGATTGATGATTGATGATATATGATTGATGATTGATGATTGATGATTGATGATTGTTGATTGATAATTCATGATTGATGATTGATGATTGATGATTGACGATTGATGATTGCTGATTGATAATTAAAGTTTGATGATCGATTATTGATCATTGATGTTATCTTATTGATGATTCATGGTTGTGGATTGATGATTGATGATCGATCTTTGATGATTGATGATTGATGATTTAAGATTGATCATTGATGATTGATGATTGATGATTGATGATTGATGATTGATGAATAGTGAATGATGGTTTATGAGTGATGACTGATGATTGATGATTGATGATCGATGATTGTCATTGATGATTGATGTTTGATGAATGATGATTGATGATTGATGATTGATGATTGATGATTGATGATTGATGATTGATGATTGATGATTGATGATTGATGATTGATGATTGATGATTGATGATTCATGATTCATGATTGAGGATTGATGATTGCTAATTGATGATCGATCATTAATGATTGATGATTGATGATTGATGATTGAAGATTGATCATTGATGATTGATGATTGATGATTGATGATTGATGATTGATGATTGCTGATTGGTGATTGATGATCGATCGTTGATGATTGATGATTGATGATTGATGATTGAAGATTGATGATTGATGATTGATGATTGATGATAGATGATTGATGATTGATGATTGATGATTGATGATTGATGATTGATGATTGATGATTGATGATTGATGATTGATGATTGATGATTGATGATTGATGATTGATGATTGATGATTGATGATTGATGATTGCTGATTGGTGATTGATGATCGATCGTTGATGATTGATGATTGATGATTGATGATTGATGATTGATGATTGAAGATTGATGATTGATGATTGATGATTGATGATAGATGATTGATGATTGATGATTGATGATTGATAATCGATTATTGATGATTGATGATTGATGATTGATGATTGATGATTGATGATTGATGATTGATGATTGATGATTGATGATTGATGATTGATGATTGATGATTGATGATTGATGATTGATGATTGCTGATTGGTGATTGATGATCGATCGTTGATGATTGATGATTGATGATTGATGATTGATGATTGATGATTGAAGATTGATGATTGATGATTGAATGATTGATGATTGATGATTGATAATCGATGATTGATGATTGATGATTGATGGTTGAAGTTTGATGATCGATTATTGATCATTGATGTCATCTTATTGATGATTGATGGCTGTGGATTGATGATTGATGACTGACCATTGATCATATATGATTGATGATTGATGATTGATGATTGATGATTGATGATTGATGATTGATGATTGATGAGTGCTGATGGGTGATTGATGATCGATCGTTGATGATTGATGATTGATGATTGATGAGTGCTGATGGGTGATTGATGATCGATCGTTGATGATTGATGATTGATGATTGATGATTGAAGATTGATGATTGATGATTGATGATTGATGATATACGATTGATGATTGATGATTGATGATTGATGATTGATGATTGATGATTGATGATTGATGATTGATGATTAATGATTGATGATTGATGATTGATGATTGATGATTGATGATTGATGATTAATGATTGATGATTGTAGATTGATAATTCATGATTGATGATTGATGATTGATGATTGACGATTGATGTTGCTGATTGATAATTAAAGTTTGATGATCGATTATTGATCATTGATGTTATCTTATTGATGATTCATGGTTGTGGATTGATGATTGATGATCGATCTTTGATGATTGATGATTGATGATAAATGAATAGTGAATGATGGTTGATGAGTGATGACTGATGATTGATGATTGATGATTGATGATTGATGATTGATGATTGATGATTGATGATTGATGATTGATGATTGATGATTGATGATTGATGATTGATGATTGATGATTGATGATTGATGATTGATGATTGATGATTCATGATTCATGATTGAGTTTCGATGATTGCTGATTGATGATCGATAATTAATGATTGATGATTGATGATTGATGATTGATGATTGAAGATTGATGATTGATGATTGATGATTGATGATTGATGATTGATGATTGATGATTGATGATTGATGATTGATGATTGATGATTGATGATTGATGATTGATGATTGATGATTGATGATTGATGATTGATGATTGATGATTGATGATTGACGAATGTTGATTGCTGATTGATAATTGAAGTTTGATGATCGATTATTGATCATTGATGTTATCTAATTGATGTTTCATGGTTGTGGATTGATAATTGATGATTGATTATTGATGGTTGATGATTGATGATTGAAATTTGATGTTTGAAGATTGATGATTGATGATTGCTGATTGATGTTTGATGATTAATGATGGATGATTGATGATTGACGATTGATGATTGATGATTGCTGATTGATAAATGAAGTTTGGTGATCGATTACTGATCATTGATGTTATCTTATTGATGATTCATGGTTGAGGATTGATGATATATTATCCATCATTGATCATTGATGATTGATGATTTAAGATTGATCATTGATGATTGATGATTGATGATTGATGACTGATGATTGATGATTGATGATTGATGATTGATGATTGATGAATAGTGAATGATGGTTGATGATTGATGATTAATGATTGATGATCGATGATTGATGATTGATGGTTGATGATTGATTATTGATGATTGATGATTGATGATTGATGATTGATGATTGATGATTAATGATTGATGATTGATGATTGATGGTTGATGATTGATGATTGATGATTGATGATTGATGATTGATGATTGATGATTGATGATTGATGATTGATGATTGATGATTGATGATTGATGATTGATGATTGATGATTGATGATTGATGATTGATGATTGATGATTGATGATTGATGATTGATGATTGACGATTGATGATTGCTGATTGTTAATTGAAGTTTGATGATCGATTATTGATCATTGATGTTATATTATTGATGATTCATGGTTGTCGATTGATGATTGATTATCCACCATTGATGATTGATGATTCCTGATTGATGATTGATGATTGATGATTGATGATTGATGATTGATGATTGATGATTGATGATTGATGATTGATGATTGATGATTCATGATTGATGATTTAGGGTTGATGATTGCTGATTGATGATTGATGATTGATGATTGATGATTGATTATTCCTGATTGATGATTGAAAATCGATCATTGATGATTGATGATTGATGATTGATGATTGACGATTGATGATTGATTATTGATGATTGATGAGTGATGATTGATGATTGATGATTGATGATTGATGTTTGATGATTGCCGATTGATGATTGCTGATTAATAATTGAAGTGTGATGATCGATTATTGATCATTGATGATATGTTATTGATGACTCATGGTTGTCGATTGATAATTGAAGATTGATAATTGATGGTTGATGATTGATGATTGATGATTGATGTTTGATGATTGATGATTGATGGTTAATGATTGATGATTGATGATTGATAATTGCCGATTCATGATTGATGGTTGATTATTAATATATGATGATTGACGATTGATGATTGATGATTGATGATTAATGATTGGTGATTGATGATTGATGATTGATGATTGATGATTGATGATTGATGATTGATGATTGATGATTGATGATTGATGATTGATGATTGATGATTGATGATTGATGATTGATGATTGATGTTTGATGATTGACGATTGATGATTGCTGATTAATAATTGAAGTGTGATGATCGATTATTGATCATTGATGATATGTTATTGATGACTCGTGGTTGTCGATTGATAATTGAAGATTGATAATTGATGGTTGATGATTGATGATTGATGATTGATGTTTGATGATTGATGATTGATGGTTAATGATTGATGATTGATGATTGATAATTGCTGATTCATGATTGATGGTTGATTATTAATATTTGATGATTGATGATTGATTATTGCTGATTGATTATTGATGATTGATGATTAATGATTGGTGATTGATAATTGATAATTGATGATTGATTATTGATGGTTGATGATTGATGATTGATGTTTGGTGATTGATGATTGATGATAAATGATTGGTGATTGTTGATTGATGATTGATGATTGATGATAGATGATTGATGATTGCTGATTGATGATTGATGATTGATGATTGATGATTGATGATTGATGATTGATGATTGATGATTGATGATTGATGATTGATGATTGATGATTGATGATTGCTGATTGCTGATTGATAATTGAAATTTAATGATCGATTATTGATGATTGATGATCGATGATTGTGGATTGATGATTGATGATTGATGATTGATGATTGGTGATTGTTGATTGATGATTGATGATTGATGATTGATGATTGATGATTGATGATTGATGATTGATGATTGATGATTGATGATTAATGATTGATGATTGATTATTGATGATTGATGATTGCTGATTGATAATTGAAGTCTGACGATCGCTTATTGATCATTGATGTTATCTGATTGATGATTCATATTTGATGATTGATGATTGATGATTGATGATTGATGATTGATGATCAATGATTGATGATTGATTATTGATGATTGATGATTGATGATTGATGATTGATGATTGATGATTGATGATTGATGATTGATGATTGATGATTGATGATTTATGATTTATGATTTATGATTGATGATTGATGATTGTTGATTGATGATTGATGGTTGATGATTGATGATTGATGATTGATGATCAATGATTGATGATTGATGATTGATGATTGATGATTGATGATTGATGATTGATGATTGATGATTGATGATTGATGATTGATGATTGATGATTGATAATTGATGATTGATGATTGATGATTGATGATTGTGGATTGATGATTGATGATTGATGATTGATGATTGATGATTCATGATTGATGGTTGATTATTAATATTTGATGATTGATGATTGATGATTGATTATTGATGATTGATGATTAATGATTGGTGATTGATAATTGATAATTGATGATTGATTATTGATGGTTGATGATTGATGATTGATGTTTGCTGATTGGTGATTGATGATAAATGATTGGTGATTGATGATTGATGATTGAGGATTGATGATTGCTGATTGATGATTGATGATTGATGATTGATGATTGATGATTGATGATAGATGACTGATGATTGATAATTGATGATTGATGATTGATGATTAATGATTGATGATAGATGATTGATGATTGATGATTGATGATTGACGATTGATGATTGATGATTGATGATTGATGATTGATGATTGATGATTGATGATTGATGATTGATGATTGATGATTGATGATTGATGATTGATGATTGATGATTGATGATTGATGATTGATGATTGATGATTGATGATTGATGATTGATGATTGATGATTGATGATTGATGATTGATGATTGATGATTGATGATTGATGATTGATGATTGAAGATTTATGATCGATTATTCCTGATTGGTGATTGATAAATAATGAATGATGGTTGATGAGGGATGATTGATGATTGATGATTGATAATTGATGATTGATGATTGATGATTGATCATTGATGATTGATGATCGATGATTGATGATTGATGCTTGATGATTGATGATTGATGATTGATGATTGAGGATTGATGATTGATGATTGATGGTTGATGATTGATGATTGCTGATTGATGATTGATGATTGATGATTGATGATTGATGATTGATGATTGATGATTGAAGATTGATAATTGATAATTGATGATTGATGATTAATGATTGATGATTGATGATTGATTATTGATGATTGATGATAGATGATTGATGATTGATGATTGATGATTGATGATTGATGATTGATGATTGATGATTGATGATTGATGATTGATGATTGATGATTGATGATTGATGATTGATGATTGATGATTGATGATTGATGATTGATGATTGATTATTGATGATTGATGATTGAAGATTGATGATTGATGATTGATGATTGATGATTGGCGATTGATGAATAATGAATGATGGTTGATGAGGGATGATTGATGATTGATGATTGATGATCGATCATTGACGATTGATAATTGATGATTGATGATTGATGATTGATGATTGATGATTGATGATTGATGATTGATGATTGATGATTGATGATTGATTATTCCTGATTGATAATTGATGATCGATCATTGATGATTGATGATTGATGATTGATTATTGATGATTGATAATTGATGATTGATGATTGATGATTGATGATTGATGATTGATGATTGATGATTGATGATTGATGATTGACGATTGATGATTGATGATTGACGATTGATGATAGCTGATTAATAATTGAAGTGTGATGATCGATTATTGATCATTGATTATTGATTATTGATGATTCATGAATGTGGATTGATAATTGATGATTGATAATTGATGGTTGATGATTGATGATTGATGATTGATGTTTGATGATTAATGATTGATGATTGATGACTGATGATTGCTGATTGATAATTGAAATTTGATTATTAATATTTGATGATTGATGATTGATGATTGATGACTGATGATTGATGATTGATGATTGATGATTGATGATTGATGATTGATGATTGATGATTGACGATTGATGATTGGTGATTGATGATTGATGATTGATGATTGATGATTTATGATTGACAATTGATGATTGCTGAGTGATAATTGAAGTTTGATGATCGATTATTGATCATTGATGTTATCTTATTGATGATTCATGGTTGTTGATTGATAATTGATGATTGATTATTGATGGTTGATGATTGATGATTGATGTTTGCTGATTGATGATTGATGATAAATGATTGGTGATTGTTTATTGATGATTAATGATTGATGATTGATGATTTATGATTGATGATTGATGATTGATGATTGATGATTGATGATTGATGATTGAGGATTGCTGATTGATAATTGAAGTTTGATGTTCGATTATTGATGATTGATGATTGATGATTGTGGATTGATGATTGATGATTGATGATTGATGATTGATGATTGATGATTGATGATTGATGATTGGTGATTGTTGATTGATGATTGATGATTGATGATTGATGATAGATGATTGATGATTTATGATTGATGATTGATGATTGATGATTGATGATTGACAACTGATAATTGAAGTTTGATGATCGATTTTTGATCATTGATGTTATCTTATTGATGATTCATGGTTGTGGATTGACAATTGATGATTGATTATTTATGGTTGATGATTGATGATTGGTGTTTGCTGATTGATGATTCATGATGAATGATTGATGATTGATCATTGATAATTGCTGATTCATGATTAATGGTTGATTATTGATACTTTATGATTGACGAATGATGATTGATGATAAATGATTGATGATTGATGATTTATGATTTATGATTGATGATCGATGATTGATGATTGATGATTGATGATTGATGATTGATGATTGATGATTGATGATTGATGATTGATGATTGATGATTGATGATTGATGATTGATGATTGATGATTGATGATTGATGACTGTTGATTGATAATTGAGGATTGATGATTGATGATTGATGATTGATGATTGATGATTGATGATTGATGATTGATTATTGATGATTGATGATTGATGATTGATGATTGATGATTGATGATTGATGATTGATGATTGATGACTGTTGATTGATAATTGAGGATTGATGATTGATGATTGACGATTGATGATTGATGATTGATGATTGATGATTGATGATTGATGATTGATGATTGATGATTGATGATTGATGATTGATGATTGATGACTGTTGATTGATAATTGAGGATTGATGATTGATGATTGATGATAGATGATTGATGATTGATGATTGATGATTGATGATTGATGATTGATGATTGATGATTGATGATTGCTGATTGATAATTGAAGTTTGATGATCGATTTTTGATCATTGATGTTATCTTATTGATGATTCATGGTTGTTGATTGATAATTGATGATTGATTATTTATGGTTGATGATTGATGATTGGTGTTTGCTGATTGATGATTCATGATGAATGATTGATGATTGATCATTGATAATTGCTGATTCATGATTAATGGTTGATTATTGATACTTTATGATTGACGAATGATGATTGATGATAAATGATTGATGATTGATGATTTATGATTTATGATTGATGATTGATGATCGACGATTGATGATTGATGATTGATGATTGATGATTGATGATTGATGATTGATGATTGATGATTGATGACTGTTGATTGATAATTGAGGATTGATGATTGATGATTGATGATTGATGATTGATGATTGATGATTGATGATTGATGATTGATGATTGATGATTGATGATTGATGATTGATGATTGATGATTGATGATTGATGATTGAAGACTGTTGATTGATAATTGAGGATTGATGATTGATGATTGATGATTGACGATTGATGATTGATGATTGATGATTGATGATTGATGATTGATGATTGATGATTGATGATTGATGATTGATGATTGATGATTGATGATTGATGATTGATGATTGATTATCAATGATTGATGATTGATGATTGATGGTTGATGATTGATGATTGATGATTGATGATTGATGATTGATGATTGATGATTGATGATTGATGATTGATGATTGATGATTGATGATTGATGATTTATGATTGATGATTGATGATTGAAGATTGTTGATCGATTATTCCTGATTGGTGATTGATGAATAATGAATGATGGTTGATGAGGGATGATTGATGATCGATCATTGATGTTTGATGATTGATGATTGATTATTGATGATTGATAATTGATGATTGATGATTGATGATTGATGATTGATGATTGATGATTGATGATTGATGATTGATGATTGATGATTGATGATTGATGATTGATGATTGATGATTGACGATTGATGATTGCTGATTAATAATTGAAGTGTGATGATCGATTATTGATCATTGTTGATTGATTATTGATGATTCATGAATGTGGATTGATAATTGATGATTGATAATTGATGGTTGATGATTGATGATTGATGATTGATGATTGATGTTTGATGATTAATGATTGATGATTGATGACTGATGATTACTGATTGATAATTGAAATTTGATTATTAATATTTGATGATTGATGATTGATGATTGATGATTGCTGACTGATGATTGATGATTGATGATTGATGATTGATGATTGATGATTGGTGATTGTTGATTGATGATTGATGATTGATGATTGATGATTGACAATTGATGATTGCTGATTGATAATTGAAGTTTGATGATCGATTATTGATCATTGATGTTATCTTATTGATGATTCATGGTTGTTGATTGATAATTGATGATTGATTATTGATGGTTGATGATTGATGATTGATGTTTGCTGATTGATGATTGATGATAAATGATTGGTGATTGTTTATTGATGATTAATGATTGATGATTGATGATTGATGATTGATGATTGATAATTGATGATTGATGATTGATGATTGATGATTGATGATTGATGATTGATGATTGATGATTGATGATTGATGATTGATGATTGAGGATTGCTGATTGATAATTGAAGTTTGATGTTCGTTTATTGATGATTGATGATTGATGATTGTGGATTGATGATTGATGATTGATGATTGATGATTGATGATAGGTGATTGTTGATTGATGATTGATGATTGATGATTGATGATTCGTGATTGATGATAGATGATTGTAATTGATGATTGATGATTGATGATTGATGATTGACAACTGATAATTGAAGTTTGATGATCGATTTTTGATCATTGATGTTATCTTATTGATGATTCATGGTTGTGGATTGATAATTGATGATTGATTATTTATGGTTGATGATTGATGATTGGTGTTTGCTGATTGATGATTCATGATGAATGATTGATGATTGATCATTGATAATTGCTGATTCATGATTAATGGTTGATTATTGATACTTTATGATTGACGAATGATGATTGATGATAAATGATTGATGATTGATGATTTATGATTTATGATTGATGATCGATGATTGATGATTGATGATTGATGATTGATGATTGATGATTGATGATTGATGATTGATGATTGATGATTGATGATTGATGATTGATGATTGATGATTGATGATTGATGATTGATGATTGATGACTGTTGATTGATAATTGAGGATTGATGATTGATGATTGATGATTGATGATTGATGATTGATGATTGATGATTGATGATTGATGACTGTTGATTGATAATTGAGGATTGATGATTGATGATTGATGATTGACGATTGATGATTGATGATTGATGATTGATGATTGATGATTGATGATTGATGATTGATGATTGATGACTGTTGATTGATAATTGAGGATTGATGATTGATGATTGATGATTGATGATTGATGATTGATGATTGAGGATTGATGATTTCTGATTGATGATTGATGATTGATGATTGATGATTAAAGATTGATGATTGATGACTGATGATTAATATTTGATGATTGGTGATTGATGACTGCTGATTGATGATTGATGATTACTGATTGATGATTGATGATTGATGAGTGATTATTGGTGATTGATGCTTGATGATTGCTGATTGATAATTGAAGTATGATGATCGATTATTGATCATTGATGTTATCTGATTGATGATTCATGGTTGTGTATTGATGATTGATTATCCATCATTGATGATTGATGATTGATGATTGACAATTGATAATTGAAGTTTGATGATCGATTATTGATCATTGATGTTATCTTATTGATGATGATTGATGATGATTGATAATTGATGATTGATGATTGATGATTGATGATTGATGATTGATAATTGATGATTGATGATTGATGATTGATGATTGATGATTGATGATTGATGATTGATTATTCCTGATTGATGATTGATGATCGACCATTGATGATTGATGATTGATTATTGATGATTGATGATTGATGATTGATGATTGAAGATTGAAGGTTGATGATTGATGATTGATGATTGGTGATTGATGAATAATGAATGATGGTTGATGAGGGATTATTGATGATTGATGATTGATGATTGATGATTTATGATTGATGATTGATGACTGATGATTGATGATTGATGATTGATGATTGATGATTGATGATTGATGATTGATGATTGATGATTGATGATGGATGATTGATGATTGATGATTGATGATTGAGGATTGATGATTGCTGATTGATGATTGATGATCGATCATTGATGATTGATAATTGATGATTGATGATTGATGATTGATGATTGATGATTGATGATTGATGATTGATGATTGATGATTGATGATTGATGATTGATGATTGATGATTGATGATTGATGATTGATGATTGATGATTGATGATTGATGATTGATGATTGATGATTGATGATTGATGATTGATGATTGATGATTGATGATTGATGATTGATGATTGATGATTGATGATTGAGGATTGATGATTGCTGATTGATGATTGATGATTGATGATTGACGATTGATGATTGCTGATTAATAATTGAAGTGTGATGATCGATTATTGATCATTGATGATATGTTATTGATGATTCATGGTTGTGGATTGATAATTGATGATTGATAATTGATGGTTGATGATTGATGATTGATGTTTGATGATTGATGAGTGATTATTAATGATTGATGATTGATGACTGATAATTGCTGATTCATGATTGATGGTTGATTATTAATATTTGATGATTGATGATTGATGATTGATGACTGATGATTGATGATTGATGATTGATGATTGATGATTGATGATTGATGATTGATGATTGATGATTGATGATTGATGATTGATGATTGATGATTGACGATTGATGATTGAAGATTGATGATTGATGATTGGCGATTGATGAATAATGAATGATGGTTGATGAGGGATGATTGAGGATTGATGATTGATGATTGATGATTGATGATTGATGATTGAGGATTGATGATTGCTGATTGATGATTGATGATCGATCATTGATGATTGATAATTGATGACTGATGATTGATGATTGATGATTGATGATTGATGATTGATGATTGATGATTGATGATTGATTATTCCTGATTGATGATTGATGATCCATAATTGATGATTGATGATTGATGATTGATTATTGATGATTGATGATTGATGATTGATGATTGATGATTGATGATTGATGATTGATGATTGATGATTGATGATTGATGATTGATGATTGATGATTGATGATTGATGATTGATGCTGGATGATTGATGATTGACGATTGATGATTTCTGATTAATAATTGAAGTGTGATGATCGATTATTGATCATTGATTATATGTTATTGATGATTCATGGTTGTGGATTGATAATTGATGATTGATAATTGATGGTTGATGGTTGATGATTGATGATTGATGTTTGATGATTGATGAGTGATTATTAATGATTGATGATTGATGACTGATAATTGCTGATTCATGATTGATGGTTGATTATTAATATTTGATGATTGATGATTGATGATTGATGATTGATGATTGATGACTGATGATTGATGATTGATGATTGATGATTGATGATTGATGATTGATGATTGGTGATTGATGATTGATGATTGATGATTGATGATTGATGATTGATGATTGATGATTGATGATTGATGATTGATGATTGATGATTGACAATTGATGATCGCTGATTGATAATTGAAGTATGATGATCGATTTTTGATCATTGATGTTATCTTATTGATGATTCATGGTTGTGGATTGAAAATTGATGATTAATTATTGATGGTTGATGATTGATGATTGATGTTTGCTGATTGATGATTGATGATAAATGATTGGTTATTGGTGATTGTTGATTGATGATTAATGATTGATGATTGATGATTGATGATTGATGATTGATGATAGATGATTGATGATTGATGATTGATGATTGATGATTGATGATTGAGGATTGCTGATTGATAATTGAAGTTTGATGATCGATTATTGATGATTGATGATTGATGATTGTGGATTGATGATTGATGATTGATGATTGATGATTGATGATTGGTGATTGTTGATTGATGATTGATGATTGATGATTGATGATTGATGATTGATGATAGATGATTGATGATTGATGATTGATGATTGATGATTGATGATTGATGATTGATGATTGATGATTGATGATTGATGATTGATGATTGATGATTGATGATTGATGATTGATGATTGATGATTGATGATTGATGATTGCTGGTTGATAATTGAAGTTTAATGATCGATTATTGATCATTGATGTCATCTGATTGATGATTCATGGTTGTGTATTGATGATTGATTATCCATCATTGATGATTGATGATTGATGATTGACAAGTGATAATTGAAGTTTGATGATCGATTATTGATCATTGATGTTATGTTATTGATGATGATTGATGATGATTGATAATTGATGATTGATGATTGATGATTGATGATTGATGATTGATGATTGATGATTGATTATTCCTGATTGATGATTGATGATCGATCATCGATGATTGATGATTGATTATTGATGATTGATGATTGATGATTGATGATTGATGATTGATGATTGATGATTGAAGATTGAAGATTGATGATTGATGATTGATGATTGGTGATTGATGAATAATGAATGATGGTTGATGAGGGATGATTGATGATTGATGATTGATGATTGATGATTGATGATTGATGATTTATGATTGATGATTGATGATTGATGATTGATGATTGATGATTGATGATTGATGATTGATGATTGATGATTGATGATTGATGATTGATGATTGATGATTGATGATTGATGATTGATGATTGATGATGGATGATTGATGATTGATGATTGATGATTGAGGATTGATGATTGCTGATTGATGATTGATGATCGATCATTGATGATTGATAATTGATGATTGATGATTGATGATTGATGATTGATGATTGATTATTCCTGATTGATAATTGATGATCGATCATTGATGATTGATGATTGATGATTGATTATTGATGATTGATGATTGATGATTGATGATTGATGATTGATGATTGATGATTGATGATTGATGATTGATGATTGATGATTGATGATTGATGATTGATGATTGATGATTGCTGATTGATGATTGATGATTGATGATTGATGATTGATGATTGATGATTGACGATTGATGATTGCTGATTAATAATTGAAGTGTGATGATCGATTATTGATCATTGATGATATGTTATTGATGATTCATGGTTGTGGATTGATAATTGATGATTGATAATTGATGGTTGATGATTGATGATTGATGTTTGATGATTGATGAGTGATTACTAATGATTGATGATTGATGACTGATAATTGCTGATTCATGATTGATGGTTGATTATTAATATTTGATGATTGATGATTGATGATTGATGATTGATGACTGATGATTGATGATTGATGATTGATGATTGATGATTGATGATTGATGATTGATGATTGATGATTGATGATTGATGATTGATGATTGATGATTGATGATTGATGATTGATGATTGATGATTGATGATTGATGATTGATGATTGAAGATTGATGATTGATGATTGGCGATTGATGAATAATGAATGATGGTTGATGAGGGATGATTGATGATTGATGATTGATGATTGATGATTGATGATTCATGATTGATGATTGATGATTGATGATTGATGATTGATGATTGATGATTGATGATTGATGATTGATGATTGATGATTGATGATTGATGATTGATGATTGAGGATTGATGATTGCTGATTGATGATTGATGATCGATCATTGATGATTGATAATTGATGACTGATGATTGATGATTGATGATTGATGATTGATGATTGATGATTGATGATTGATGATTGATGATTGATGATTGATGATTGATGATTGATTATTCCTGATTGATGATTGATGATCGATCATTGATGATTGATGATTGATGATTGATGATTGATGATTTATGATTGATGATTGATGATTGATGATTGATGATTGATGATTGATGATTGATGATTGATGATTGATGATTGATGATTGATGATTGATGATTGATGATTGATGATTGATGATTGATGATTGATGATTGATGATTGATGATTGATGCTTGATGATTGATGATTGACGATTGATGATTTCTGATTAATAATTGAAGTGTGATGATCGATTATTGATCATTGATGATATGTTATTGATGATTCATGGTTGTGGACTGATAATTGATGATTGATAATTGATGGTTGATGGTTGATGATTGATGATTGATGTTTGATGATTGATGAGTGATTATTAATGATTGATGATTGATGACTGATAATTGCTGATTCATGATTGATGGTTGATTATTAATATTTGATGATTGATGATTGATGATTGATGATTGATGACTGATGATTGATGATTGATGATTGATGATTGATGATTGATGATTGATGATTGGTGATTGATGATTGATGATTGATGATTGATGATTGATGATTGATGATTGATGATTGATGATTGACAATTGATGATCGCTGATTGATAATTGAAGTATGATGATCGATTTTTGATCATTGATGTTATCTTATTGATGATTCATGGTTGTGGATTGAAAATTGATGATTAATTATTGATGGTTGATGATTGATGATTGATGTTTGCTGATTGATGATTGATGATAAATGATTGGTGATTGTTGATTGATGATTAATGATTGATGATTGATGATTGATGATTGATGATTGATGATTGATGATTGATGATAGATGATTGATGATTGATGATTGATGATTGATGATTGATGCTTGAGGATTGCTGATTGATAATTGAAGTTTGATGATCGATTATTGATGATTGATGATTGATGATTGTGGATTGATGATTGATGATTGATGATTGATGATTGATGATTGATGATTGGTGATTGTTGATTGATGATTGATGATTGATGATTGATGATTGATGATTGATGATAGATGATTGATGATTGATGATTGATGATTGATGATTGATGATTGATGATTGATGATTGATGATTGATGATTGATGATTGATGATTGATGATTGATGATTGATGATTGATGATTGATGATTGATGATTGATGATTGATGATTGATGATTGATGATTGATGATTGATGATTGATGATTGATGATTGATGATTGATGATTGATGATTGATGATTGCTGATTGATAATTGAAGTTTGATGATCGATTATTGATCATTGATGTCATCTGATCGATGATTCATGGTTGTGGATTGATGATTGATTATCCATCATTGATGATTGATGATTGATGATTGATGATTGATTATTGATGATTGATGATTGATGATTGATGATTGAAGATTGATGATTGATGATTGATGATTGATGATTGATGATTGATGATTGAGGATTGCTGATTGATAATTGAAGTTTGATGATCGATTATTGATGATTGATGGTTGATGATTGTGGATTGATGACTGATGATTGATGATTGATGATTGATGATTGATGATTGATGATTGATGATTGATGATTGGTGATTGTTGATTGATGATTGATGTGTGATGATTGATGATTGATGATTGATGATTGATGATTGATGATTGATGATTGATGATTGATGATTGATGATTGATGATTGATGATTGATGATTGATGATTGATGATTGAGGATTGCTGATTGATAATTGAAGTTTGATGATAGATTATTGATGATTGATGATTGATGATTGTGGATTGATGATTGATGATTGATGATTGATGATTGATGATTGATGATTGATGATTGATGATTGATGATTGATGATTGATGATTGATGATTGATGATTGATGATTGATGATTGATGATTGATAATTGATGATTGATGATTGATGACTGATGATTGATGATTGATGATTGATGATTGATGATTGATGATTGAAGATTGATGATTGATGATTGATGATTGATGAGTGATGATTGATGATTGATGATTGATGATTGATGATTGATGATTGATGATTGATGATTGATGATTGATGATTGATGATTGATGAATGATGATTGATGATTGATGATTGATGATTGATGATTGATGATTGAGGATTCCTGATTGATAATTGAAGTTTGATGATCGATTATTGATGATTGATGATTGTGGATTGATGATTGATGATTGATGACTGATGATTGATGATTGATGATTGATGATTGGTGATTGATGAATAATGAATGATGGTTGATGAGGGATAATTGATGATTGATGATTGATGATTGATGATCGATGATTGATGATTGATGATTGAGGATTGCTGATTGATGATTGAAGTTTGATGATCGATTATTGATGATTAATGATTGTGGATTGATGATTGATGAATGATGACTGATGATTGATGATTGATGATTGATGATTGGTGATTGTTGATTGATGATTGACGAGTAATAATTGATGATTGATGATTGATGATTGATGATTGAGGATTGATGATTGCTGATTGATTACTGATGATTGATGATTGATGATTGATGATTGATGATTGATGATTGATGATTGATGATTGATGATTGATGATTGATGATTGATGATTGATGATTGATGACTGATGATTGATAATTGATGATTGATGATTGATGATTGATGATTGATGATTGATGATTGATGATTGAAGATTGATGATTGCTGATTGATGATTGGTGATTGATGAATAATGAATGATGGTTGATGAGGGATGATTGATGATTGATGATTGATGATTGATGATTGATGATTGATGATTGATGATTGGTGATTGATGATTGATGATTGATGATTGGTGATTGAGGATTGCTGATTGATAATTGAAGTTTGATGATCGATTATTGATTATTGATGATTGATGATTGTGGATTGATGATTGATGATTGATGATTGATGATTGATGATTGATGATTGATGATTGGTGATTGTTGATTGATGATTGACGAGTGATGATTGATGATTGATGATTGATGATTGAGGATTGATGATTGCTGATTGATGACTGATGAATGATGATTGATGATTGATGATTGATGATTGGTGATTGATGATTGATGATTGATGATTGATGATTGATGATTGATGACTGATGATTGATAATTGATTATTGATGATTGATGATTGATGATTGATGATTGATGATTGATGATTGATGATTGATGATTGATGATTGATGATTGATGATTGATGATTGATGATTGAAGATTGATGATTGATGATTGATGATTGGTGATTGATGAATATTGAATGATGGTTGATGAGGGATGATTGATGATTGATGATTGATGATTGATGATTGATGATTGATAATTGATGATCGATAATTGATGATTGATGATTGATGATTGATGATTGATGATTAATGATTGATGATTGATGATTGATGATTGATGATTGATGATTGATGATTGATGATTAATGATTGATGATTGATGATTGATGATTGATGATTGATGATTGATGATTGATGATTGATGATTGATGATTGATGATTGATGATTGATGATTGATGATTGATGATTGATGATTGAGGATTGATGATTGCTGATTGATTATTGATGATCGATCATTGATGATTGATGATTGATGATTGATGACTGATGATTAATGATTGATGATTGATTATTCCTGAATGATGATTGATGATCGATCATTGATGGTTGATGATTGATGATTGATGATTGATGATTGATGATTGCTTATTGATTATTGATGATTGATAATTGATGATTGATGATTGATGATTGATGATTGATGATTGATGATTGATGATTGATGATTGATGATTGATGATTGATGATTGATGATTGATGGTTGATGATTGATGATTGATGATTGATGATTGATGATTGATGATTGATGATTGATGATTGATGATTGATGATTGATGATTGATGATTGATGATTGATGATTGATGATTGATGACTGATGATTCATGATTGACGATTGATTATTGCTGATTAATAATTGAAGTGTGATGATCGATTATTGATCATTGATGTTATGTAATTGATGATTCATGGTTGTGGATTGATAATTGATGATTGATGATTGATGATTGATGTTTGATGATTGATGATTGATGATTAATGATTGATGATTGATAATTGATAAATTCTGATTCATGATTGATGGTTTCTAATTAAAATTTCCTGATTGATGATTGATGATTGATGACTGATGATAGATGATTGATAATTGATTATTGATGATTGATGATTGATGATTGATGATTGATGATTGATGATTGATGATTGATGATTGAAGATTGATGATTGAGGATTGCTGATTCATAATTGAAGTTTGATGATCGATTATTGATGATTGATGATTGATGATTGTGGATTGATGATTGATGATTGATTATTGATGATTGGGGATTGTTGATTGATGATTGATGAGTGATGATTGATGATTGATGATTGATGATTGATGATTGATGATTGATGATTGATGATTGATGATTGATGATTGATGATTGATGATTGATGATTGATTATTGATTATTGAGGATTGATGATTGCTGATTGATGATTGATGATTGATGATTGGTGATTGATGATTGATGATTGATGATTGATGACTGATGATTGATAGTTGATGATTGATGATTGATGATTGATGATTGATGATTGATGATTGATGATTGATGATTGATGATTGAAGATTGATGATTGATTATTTGTGATTGATGAATACTGAATGATGGTTGATGAGGGATGATTGATGATTGATGATTGATGATTGATGATTGATGATTGATGATTGATGATTGATGATTGATGATTGATGATTGATGATTGATGATTTATGATTGATGATTGAGGATTGATGATTGCTGATTGATGATTGATGATCGATCATTGATGATTGATGATTGATGATTGATGATTGATGACTGATGATTGATGATTGATGATTGATTATTCCTGATTGATGATTGATGATCGATCATTGATGATTGATGATTGATTATTGATGATTGATGATTGATGATTGATGATTGACGATTGATGATTGCTGATTAATAATTGAAGTGTGATGATCGATTATTGATCATTGATGTTATGTAATTGATGATTCATGGTTGTGGATTGATAATTGATGATTGATGATTGATGATTGATGTTTGATGATTGATGATTGATGATTGATGATTGATGATTGATGATTGATGATTGATGATTGATGATTGATGATTGATGATTGATGATTGATGATTGATGATTGATGATTGATGATTGATGATTGATGATTGATGATTGATGATTGGTGATTGATGAATAATGAATGATGGTTGAGGAGGGATGATTGATGATTGATGATTGATGATTGATGATTGATGATTGATGATTGATGATTGATGATTCATGATTGATGATTGACGATTGATGTTTGATGATTGATGATTGATGATTGATGATTGAGGATTGATGATTGCTGATTGATGATTGATGATCGATCATTGATGATTGATGATTGATGATTGATGATTGATGACTGATGATTGATGGTTGATGATTGATTATTCCTGATTGATGATTGATGATCGATCATTGATGATTGATGATTGATGATTGATGATTGATGATTGATTATTGGTTATTGATGATTGATGATTGATGATTGATGATTGATGATTGATGATTGATGATTGATGATTGATGATTGATGATTGATGATTGATGATTGATGATTGATGATTGATGATTGATGATTGATGATTGACGATTGATGATTGCTGATTAATTATTGAAGTGTGATGATCGATTATTGATCATTGATGTTATGTAATTGATGATTCATGATTGTGGATTGATAATTGATGATTGATGATTGATGTTTGATGATTGATGATTGATGATTAATGATTGATGATTGATAATTGCTGATTCATGATTGATGGTTTATTATTAATATTTGATGATTGATGATTGATGATTGATGACTGATGATAGATGATTTATGATTGATTATTGATGATTGATGATTGGTGATTGATGATTGATGATTGATAATTGATGATTGATGATTGACAATTGATGATTGCTGATTGATAATGAAAGTTTGATGATCGATTATTGAACATTGATGTTATCTTATTGATGATTCATGGTTGTGGATTGATAATTGATGATTGATTATTGATGGTTGATGATTGATGATTGTTGTTTGATGATTGATGATTGATGATAAATGATTGGTGATTGTTGATTGATGATTGATAATTGGTGAATGATGATTGATGATTGATGATTGATGATTGATGATTGATGATTGATGATTGATGATTGATGATTGATGATTGATGATTGATGATTGATGATTGATGATTGATGATTGATGATTGATGATTGATGATTGATGATTGATGATTGATGATTGATGATTGATGATTGATGATTGATGATTGGTGATTGATGAATAATGAATGATGGTTGAGGAGGGATGATTGATGATTGATGATTGATGATTGATGATTGATGATTGATGATTGATGATTGATGATTGATGATTGATGATTGATGATTGATGATTCATGATTGATGATTGACGATTGATGTTTGATGATTGATGATTGATGATTGATGATTGAGGATTGATGATTGCTGATTGATGATTGATGATCGATCATTGATGATTGATGATTGATGATTGATGATTGATGATTGATGACTGATGATTGATGGTTGATGATTGATTATTCCTGATTGATGATTGATGATCGATCATTGATGATTGATGATTGATGATTGATGATTGATGATTGATTATTGGTTATTGATGATTGATGATTGATGATTGATGATTGATGATTGATGATTGATGATTGATGATTGATGATTGATGATTGATGATTGATGATTGATGATTGATGATTGATGATTGATGATTGATGATTGATGATTGATGATTTATGATTGATGATTGATGATTGATGATTGATGATTGACGATTGATGATTGCTGATTAATTATTGAAGTGTGATGATCGATTATTGATCATTGATGTTATGTAATTGATGATTCATGATTGTGGATTGATAATTGATGATTGATGATTGATGTTTGATGATTGATGATTGATGATTAATGATTGATGATTGATAATTGCTGATTCATGATTGATGGTTTATTATTAATATTTGATGATTGATGATTGATGATTGATGACTGATGATAGATGATTTATGATTGATTATTGATGATTGATGATTGGTGATTGATGATTGATGATTGATAATTGATGATTGATGATTGACAATTGATGATTGCTGATTGATAATGAAAGTTTGATGATCGATTATTGAACATTGATGTTATCTTATTGATGATTCATGGTTGTGGATTGATAATTGATGATTGATTATTGATGGTTGATGATTGATGATTGATGTTTGCTGATTGATGATTGATGATAAATGATTGGTGATTGTTGATTGATGATTGATAATTGGTGATTGATGATTGATGATTGATGATTGATGATTGATGATTGATGATTGATGATTGATGATTGATGATTGATGATTGATGATTGATGATTGATGATTGATGATTGATGATTGATGATTGATGATTGATGATTGATGATTGATGATTGATGATTGATGATTTATGATTGATGATTGATGATTGAGGATTGCTGATTGATAATTGTAGTTTGATGATCGATTATTGAACATTGATGTTATCATATTGATGATTCATGGTTGTGGATTGATAATTGATGTTTGATTATTGATGGTTGATGATTGATGATTGATGTTTGCTGATTGATGATTGATGATAAATGATTGGTGATTGATGATTGATGATTGATGATTGATGATTGGTGATTGAGGATTGATGATTACTGATTGATGATTGATGATTGATGATTGATGATTGCTGATTGATGATTGATGACTGATGATTGATAATTGATGATTGATGATTGATGATTGCTGATTGATGATAAATGATTCGTGATTGTTGATTGATGATTGATGATTGGTGATTGATGATTTATGATTGATGATTGATGATTGATAATTGCTGATTCATGATTGATGGTTTATTATTAATATTTGATGATTGATGATTGATGATTGATGATTGATGACTGATGATAGATGATTTATGATTGATTATTGATGATTGATGATTGGTGATTGATGATTGATGATTGATAATTGATGATTGATGATTGACAATTGATGATTGCTGATTGATAATGAAAGTTTGATGATCGATTATTGAACATTGATGTTATCTTATTGATGATTCATGGTTGTGGATTGATAATTGATGATTGATTATTGATGGTTGATGATTGATGATTGATGTTTGCTGATTGATGATTGATGATAAATGATTGGTGATTGTTGATTGATGATTGATAATTGGTGATTGATGATTGATGATTGATGATTGATGATTGATGATTGATGATTGATGATTGATGATTGATGATTGATGATTGATGATTGATGATTGATGATTGATGATTGATGATTGATGATTGATGATTGATGATTGATGATTGATGATTGATGATTGATGATTGATGATTGATGATTGATGATTGATGATTGATGATTGATGATTGATGATTTATGATTGATGATTGATGATTGAGGATTGCTGATTGATAATTGTAGTTTGATGATCGATTATTGAACATTGATGTTATCATATTGATGATTCATGGTTGTGGATTGATAATTGATGTTTGATTATTGATGGTTGATGATTGATGATTGATGTTTGCTGATTGATGATTGATGAGTGATGATTAATGATTGATGATTGATGATTGATGATTGATGATTGATGATCGATGATTGATGATTGGTGATTGAGGATTGATGATTACTGATTGATGATTGATGATTGATGATTGATGATTGCTGATTGATGATTGATGACTGATGATTGATAATTGATGATTGATGATTGATGATTGCTGATTGATGATAAATGATTCGTGATTGTTGATTGATGATTGATGATTGGTGATTGATGATTTGTGATTGATGATTGATGATTGATGATTGATGATTGAAGATTGATGATTGATGATTGATGATTGATGATTGATGATTGATGATGGATGATTGATGATTGATGATTGATGATTGATGATTGATGATTGATGATTTATGATTGATGATTGATGATTGATGATTGATGATTAATGATTGATGATTGAGGGTTGATGATTGCTGATTGACGATTGATAATCGATCATTGATGATTGATGATTGATGATTGATGATTGATGATTGATTATTCCTGATTGATGATTGATGATTGATGATTGATGATTGATGATTGATGATTCCTGATTAATGATTGATGATTGATGATTGATGATTGATGATTGATGATTGATGATTGATGATGGATGATTGATGATTGATGATTGATGATTGATGATTGATGATTGATGATTGATGATTGATGATTGATTATTCCTGATTGATGATTGATGATTGATGATTGATGATTGATGATTGATGATTGATGATTGATGATTGATGCTTCCTGATTAATGATTGATGATTGATGATTGATGATTGATGATTGATGATTGATGATGGATGATTGATGATTGATGATTGATGATTGATGATTGATGATTTATGATTGATGATTGATGATTGATGATTGATGATTGATGATTAATGATTGATGATTGAGGGTTGATGATTGCTGATTGACGATTGATAATCGATCATTGATGATTGATGATTGATGATTGATGATTGATGATTGATGATTGATGATTGATGATTGATGATTGATGATTGATTATTCCTGATTGATGATTGATGATTGATGATTGATGATTGATGCTTCCTGATTAATGATTGATGATTGATGATTGATGATTGATGATTGATGATTGATGATTGATGATTGATGATTGATGATTGATGATTGATGATTGATTATTGATGATTAATGATTGGTGATTGATGATTGATGATTGATGATTGATGATTGATGATTGATGATTGATTATTCCTGATTGATGATTGATGATTGATGATTGATGATTGATGATTGATGATTGATGATTGATGATTCCTGATTAATGATTGATGATTGATGATTGATGATTGATGATTGATGATTGATGATGGATGATTGATGATTGATGATTGATGATTGATGATTGATGATTTATGATTGATGATTGATGATTGATGATTGATGATTGATGATTAATGATTGATGATTGAGGGTTGATGATTGCTGATTGACGATTGATAATCGATCATTGATGATTGATGATTGATGATTGATGATTGATGATTGATGATTGATGATTGATGATTGATGATTGATGATTGATGATTGATGATTGATGATTGATGATTGATTATTCCTGATTGATGATTGATGATTGATGATTGATGATTGATGATTGATGCTTCCTGATTAATGATTGATGATTGATGATTGATGATTGATGATTGATGATTGATGATTGATGATTGATGATTGATGATTGATGATTGATGATTGATTATTGATGATTAATGATTGGTGATTGATGATTGATGATTGATGATTGATGATTGATGATTGATGATTGATGATTGATGATTGATGATTGATGATTGATGATTGATGATTGACACTTCATGATTGCTGATTGATAATTCAAATTTGATGATCGATTATTGATCATTGATGTTATCTTATTGATGGTTCATGATTGTGGATTGATAATTGATGATTGATTATTGATGATTGATGTTTGCTGATTGATGATTGATGATAAATGATTGGTGATTGTTGATTGATGATTGATGATTGGTGATTGATGATTGATGATTGATGATTGATGATTGATGATTGATGATTAATGATTAATGATTGATGATTGAGGGTTGATGATTGATTATTGATGATTGATGATTGGTGATTGATGATTCATGATTGATGATTAATGATTGATGATTGACAATTCATGATTGCTGATTGATAATTCAAGTTTGATGATCGATTATTGATCATTGATGTTATCTCATTGATGATTCATGGTTATGGATTGATAATTGATGATTGATTATTGATGGTTGATGATTGATGATTGATGATTGATGTTTGCTGATTGATGATTGATGATAAATGATTGGTGATTGTTGATTGATGATTGATGATTGGTCATTGATGATTGTTGATTGATGATTGATGATTAATGATTGATGATTGAGGGTTGATGATTGCTGATTGACGATTGATGATTGATGATTGATGATTAATCATTGATGATTGAGGGTTGATGATTGCTGATTGACGATTGATAATCGATCATTGATGATTGATGATTGATGATTGATGATTGATGATTGATGATTGATGATTGATGATTGATGATTGATGATTGATGATTGATGATTGAAGATTGATGATTGATGATTGATTATTCCTGATTGATGATTGATGATTGATGATTGATTATTGATGATTGATGATTGATGATTGATGATTGATGATTGATGATTGATGATTGATGATTGATGATTGATGATTGATGTTATATGATTGATGATTGATGATTGATGATTGATGATTGATGATTGATGATTGCTGATTGGCGATTGATGATCGATCAATGATGATTGATGATTGATAACTGATGATTGATGATTGATGATTGATGATTGATTATTCCTGATTGATGATTGAAAATCGATCATTAATGATTGATGATTGATGATTGATGATTGATTATTGATGATTGATGATTGATGATTGATGATTGATGATTGATGATTGATGATTGATGATTGATGATTGATGATTGATGATTGATGATTGATGATTGATGATTGATGATTGATGATTGATGATTGATGATTGATGATTGATGATTGATGATTGATGATTGATGATTGATGATTGATGATTGATGATTGATGTTTGATGATTGACGATTGATGATTGCTGATTAATAATTGAAGTGTGATGATCGATTATTGATCATTGATGATATGATATACATGACTCATGGTTGTGGATTGATAATTGATGATTGATAATTGATGGTTGATGATTGATGATTCATGTTTGATAATTGATGATCGATGGTTAAGGATTGATGATTGATGACTGATAATTGCTGATTCATGATTGATGGTTGATTATTAATATTTGATGATTGTTGATTGATGATTGATGATTGATGACTTATGATTGATGATTGATGATTGATTATTGATGATTAATGATTGGGGATTGATGATTGATTATTGGTGATTGATGATTGATGATTGATGATTGACAATTGATGATTGCTGATTGATAATTGAAGTTTGATGATCGATTATTGATCATTGATGTTATCTTATTGATGATTCGTGGTTGTGCATTGATAATTGATGATTGATTTTTGATGGTTGATGATTGATGATTGATGATTGATGTTTGCTGATTGATGATTGATGATAAATGATTGGTGATTGTTGATTGATGATTGATGATTGATGATTGATGATTGATGATTGATGATTGATGATTGATGATTGATGATTGATGATTGATGATTGATGATTGATGATTGATGATTGATGATTGACATTTGATGATTGCTGATTGATAATTGAAGTTTGATGATCGATTATTGATCATTGATGTTATCTTATTGATGATTCATGGTTGTGGATTGATAATTGATGATTGATTATTGATGGTTGATGATTGATGATTGATGATTGATGATTGATGATTGATGATTGCTGATTGATGATTGATGACTGATGATTGATAATTGATGATTGATGATTGATGATTGATGATTGCTGATTGATGATTGATGATTGATGATTGATGATTGAAGATTGATGATTGATGATTGATGATTGGTGATTGATGAATAATGAATGATGGTTTATGAGGGATGATTGATGATTGATGGTTGATGATTGATGATGCATGATTGATGATTGATGATTGATGATTGATGATTGATGATTGATGATTGACGATTGATGATTGATGATTGATGATTGATGATCGATGATTGATGATTGATGATTCCTGATGGATGATTGATGATTGATGATTGATGATTGATGATTGATGATTGATGATTGATGACTGATGATTGATGATTGATGATTGATGATTGATGATTGATGATTGATGATTGATGATTGATGATTCATGATTGATGATGTAGGGTTGATGATTGCTGATTGACGATTGATGATCGATCATTGATGATTGATGATTGATAACTGATGATTGATGATTGATGATTGATGATTGATGATTGATGATTGATTATTCCTGATTGATGATTGAAAATCGATCATTAATCATTGATGATTGATGATTGATGATTGATTATTGATGATTGATGATTGATGATTGATGATTGATGATTGATGATTGATGATTGATGATTGATGATTGATGTTTGATGATTGACGATTGATGATTGCTGATTAATAATTGAAGTGTGATGATCGATTATTGATCATTGATGATATGTTATACATGACTCATGGTTGTGGATTGATAATTGATGATTGATAATTGATGGTTGATGATTGATGATTGATGATTGATGATTGATGTTTGATAATTGATAATTGATGGTTAAGGATTGATGATTGATGATTGATAATTGCTGATTCATGATTGATGGTTGATTATTAATATTTGATGATTGATGATTGATGATTGATGATTGATGACTGATGATTGATGATTGATGATTGATGATTGATGATTGATGATTGATGATTGATGATTGATGATTGATGATTGATGATTGATGATTGATTATTGATGATTATTGATTGGTGATTGATGATTGATGATTGATGATTGATGATTGATGATTGACACTTAATGATTGCTGATTGATAATTCAAGTTTGATGATCGATTATTGATCATTGATGTTATCTTATTGATGATTCATGGTTGTGGATTGATACTTGATGATTGATTATTGATGGTTGATGATTGATGATTGATGTTTGCTGATTGATGATTGATGATAAATGATTGGTGATTGTTGATTGATGATTGATGATTAATGGTTGATGATTGATGATTGATGATTGATGATTGATGATTGATGATTGATGATTGATGATTGATGATTAATGATTAATGATTGATGACTGAGGGTTGATGATTGATTATTGATGATTGATGATTGGTGATTGATGATTGATGATTGATGATTGATGATTGATGATTGACAATTCATGATTGCTGATTGATAATTCAAGTTTGATGATCGATTATTGATCATTGATGTTATCTCATTGATGATTCATGGTTATGGATTGATAATTGATGATTGATTATTGATGGTTGATGATTGATGATTGATGATTGATGTTTGCTGATTGATGAGTGATGATAAATGATTGGTGATTGTTGATTGATGATTGATGATTGGTGATTGATGATTGATGATTGATGATTGATGATGGATGATTAATGATTGATGATTGAGGGTTGATGATTGCTGATTGACGATTGATGATTGATGATTGATGATTAATGATTGATGATTGAGGGTTGATGATTGCTGATTGACGATTGATAATCGATCATTGATGATTGATGATTGATGATTGATAATTGATGATTGATGATTGATGATTGAAGATTGATGATTGATGATTGATTATTCCTGATTGATGATTGATGATTGATGATTGATGATTGATGATTGATGATTGATGATTGATGATTGATGATTGATGATTGATGTTTGATGATTGATGATTGATGATTGATGATTGATGATTGATGATTGATGATTGATGATTGATGATTGATGATTGATGATTGATGATTGATGATTGATGATTGATGATTGCTGATTGATTATTCCTGATTGATGATTGAAAATCGATCATTAATGATTGACGATTGATGATTGATGATTGATGATTGATGATTGATGATTTATGATTGATGATTGATGATTGATGATTGATGATTGAAGATTGATGATTGATGATTGATTATTCCTGATTGATGATTGATGATTGATGATTGATGATTGATTATTGATGATTGATGATTGATGATTGATGATTGATGATTGATGATTGATGATTGATGTTTGATGATTGATGATTGATGATTGATGATTGATGATTGATGATTGATGATTGATGATTGATGATTGATGATTGCTGATTGACGATTGATGATCGATCATTGATGATTGATGATTGATAACTGATGATTGATGATTGATGATTGATGATTGATGATTGATGATTGATGATTGATGATTGATTATTCCTGATTGATGATTGAAAATCGATCATTAATGATTGATGATTGGTGATTGATTATTGATGATTGATGATTGATGATTGATGATTGATGATTGATGTTTGATGATTGACGATTGATGATTGCTGATTAATAATTGAAGTGTGATGATCGATTATTGATCCATGATGATATGTTATACATGACTCATGGTTGTGGATTGATAATTGATGATTGATAATTGATGGTTGATGATTGATGATTGATGTTTGATAATTGATGATTGATGGTTAAGGATTGATGATTGATGACTGATAATTGCTGATTCATGATTGATGGTTGATTATTAATATTTGATGATTGTTGATTGATGATTGATGATTGATGACTTATGATTGATGATTGATGATTGATTATTGATGATTAATGATTGGGGATTGATGATTGATTATTGATGATTGATGATTGATGATTGATGATTGACAATTGATGATTGCTGATTGATAATTGAAGTTTGATGATCGATTATTGATGATTGATGTTATCTTATTGATGATTCGTGGTTGTGGATTGATAATTGATGATTGATTATTGATGGCTGATGATTGATGATTGATGTTTGATGATTGATGATTGATGATTGATGATTGATGATTGATGATTGATGATTGATGATTGATGATTGATGATTGATGATTGATGATTGATGATTGATGATTCATGATTGATGATTAATGATTGATGATTGATGATTGATAATTGCTGATTCATGATTGATGGTTGATGATTGATATTTGATGATTGATGATTGATGATTGATGATTGATGACTGATGATTGATGATTGATGATTGATGATTGAATATTGATGATTGATGATTGGTGATTGATGATTGATGATTGATGATTGATTATTGATGATTGATGTTTGATGATTGATGATTGACAAGTGATGATTGCTGATTGATAATTGAAGTTTGATGAACGATTATTGATCATTGCTGTTATCTTATTGTTGATTCGTGGTTGTGGATTGATAATTGATGATTGATTATTGATGGTTGATGATTGATGATTGATGTTTGCTGATTGATGATTGATGATAAATGATTGGTGATTGTTGATTGATGATTGATGATTGATGGTTAATGATTGATGATTGATGATTGATGATTGATGATTGATGATTGATGATTGATGATTGATGATTGATGATTGATGATTGATGATTGATGATTGATGATTGATGATTGATGATTGATGATTGATGATTGATGATTGATGATTGATGATTGATGATTGATGATTGATGATTGATGATTGATGATTGATGATTGATGATTGATGATTGATGATTGATGATTGATGATTGATGATTGATGATTGATGATTGATGATTGCTGATTGATAATTGAAGTTTGATGATCGATTATTGATGATTGATGATTGATGATTGTGGATTGATGATTGATGATTGATGATTGATGATTGGTGTTTGTTGATTGATGATTGATGATTGATGATTGATGATTGATGATTGATGATTTATGATTGATGATTGATGATTGATGATTGATGATTGATGATAGATGATTGATGATTGATGATTGATGATTGATGATTGATGATTGATGATTGATGATTGATGATTGATGATTGATGATTGATGATTGATGATTGATGATTGATGATTGATGATTGATGATTGATTATTGATGATTGATGATTGCTAATTGATAATTGAAGTTAGACGATCGATTATTGATCATTGATAATATCTGATTGATGATTCATGGTTGTGGATTGATGATTGATGATTGATGATTGACGATTGATGATTGATGATTGATGATTGATGATTGATGATTGATGATTGATGATTGATGATTGATGATTGATGATTGATGATTGATGATTGATGATTGATGATTGATGATTGATGATTGATGATTGATGATCAATGATTGATGATTGATTATTGATGATTGATGATTGAAGATTGATGATTGATGATTGATGATTGATGATTGATGATTGATGATTGTGGATTGATGATTGATGATTGATGATTTATGATTGATGATTGATGATTGATGATTGTTGATTGATGATTGATGGTTGATGATTGATGATTGACGATTGATGATTGATGATTGATGATTGATGATTGATGATTGATGATCAATGATTGATGATCGATGATTGATGTTTGATGATTGATGATTGATGATTGATGATTGATGATTGATGATTGATGATTGATGATTGATAATGGATGATTGCTGATTGATAATTGAAGTTTGATGATCGATTATTGATCATTGATGATATGTTATTGATGATTCATGGTTGTGCATTGATAATTAATGATTGATAATTGATGGTTGATGATTGATGATTGATGTTTGATGATTGATGATTGATGATTGATGATTGATGATTGATGATTGATGATTGATGATTGATGATTGATGATTGATGATTGATGATTGATGATTGATGATTGATGATTAATAATTGATGATTGATGATTGATAATTGCTGATTCATGATTGATGGTTGATGATTGATATTTGATGATTGATGATTGATGATTGATGATTGATGACTGATGATTGATGATTGATGATTGAATATTGATGATTGATGATTGGTGATTGATGATTGATGATTGATTATTGATGATTGATGTTTGATGATTGATGATTGACAAGTGATGATTGCTGATTGATAATTGAAGTTTGATGAACGATTATTGATCATTGCTGTTATCTTATTGTTGATTCGTCGTTGTGGATTGATAATTGATGATTGATTATTGATGGTTGATGATTGATGATTGATGATTGATGATCAATGATTGATGATTGATGATTGATGATTGATGATTGGAGATTGATGATTGATGATTGATGATTGATGATTGATGATTGATGATTGATGATTGATGATTGATGATTGATGATTGATGATTGATGATTGATGATTGATGATTGAAGATTGATGATCAATGATTGATGATTGATGATTGATGATTGATTATTGAAGATTGATGATTGATGATTGATGATTGATGATTGATGATAGATGATTGATGATTGATGATTGATGATTGTGGATTGATGATTGATGATTGATGATTGATGATTGATCATTTATGATTGATGATTGATGATTGTTGATTGATGATTGATGGTTGATGATTGTTGATTGATGATTGATGGTTGATGATTGGTGATTGATGATTGATGATTGATGATTGATGATCAATGATTGATGATTGATGATTGATGATTGATGATTGATGATTGATGATTGATGATTGATGATTGTGGATTCATGATTGATGATTGATGATTGATGATCAATGATTGATGATTGATGATTGATGATTGATTATTGAAGATTGATGATTGATGATTGATGATTGTGGATTGATGATTGATGATTGATGATTGATGATTGATGATTGTGGATTGATGATTGATGATTGATGATTGATGATTGATGATTGATCATTTATGATTGATGATTGATGATTGTTGATTGATGATTGATGGTTAATGATTGTTGATTGATGATTGATGGTTGATGGTTGATGATTGATGATTGATGATTGATGGTTGATGATTGATGATTGATGATTGATGATTGATGATTGATGATCAATGATTGATGATTGATGATTGATGATTGATGATTGATGATTGATGATTGATGATTGATGATTGATGATTGATGATTGATGATCAATGATTGATGATTGATGATTGATGATTGATGATTGATTATTGAAGATTGATGATTGATGATTGATGATTGTGGATTGATGATTGATGATTGATAATTGCTGATTCGTGATTGATGATTGATGATTGATGATTGATGATTGGAGATTGATGATTGATGATTGATGATTGGTGATTGATGAATAATGAATGATGGTTGATGAGGGATGATTGATGATTGATGATTGATGATTGATGATTGATGATTGATAATTGATGATCGATGATTGAGGATTGATGATTGCTGATTGATGATTGATGATTGATGATTGATGATTGATGATTGATGACTGATGATTGATGATAGATGATTGATTATTGATGATTGATGGTTGATGATTGATGATTGATGATTGATGATTGATGATCAATGATTGATGATTGATGATTGATGATTGATGATTGATGATTGATGATTGATGATTGATGATTGATGATTGATGACCAATGATTGATGATTGATGATTGATGATTGATTATTGAAGATTGATGATTGATGATTGATGATTGATGATTGTGGATTGATGATTGATGATTGATAATTGCTGATTCGTGATTGATGATTGATGATTGATGATTGGAGATTGATGATTGATGATTGATGATTGGTGATTGATGAATAATGAATGATGGTTGATGAGGGATGATTGATGATTGATGATTGATGATTGATGATTGATAATTGATGATCGATGATTGAGGATTGATGATTGCTGATTGATGATTGATGATTGATGATTGATGATTGATGATTGATGATTGATGACTGATGATTGATGATAGATGATTGATGATGGATGATTGATGATTGATGATTGATGATTGATGATTGATGATTGAAGATTGATGATCGTTTATTCCTGATTGGTGATTGATGAATAATGAATGATTGTTGATGAGGGATGATTGATGATTGATGATTGATGATTGATAATTGATGATCGATGATTGAGGATTGATGATTGCTGATTGATGATTGATGATTGATGATTGATGATTGATGATTGATGACTGATGATTGATGATAGATGATTGATGATTGATGATTTATGATTGATGATTGATGATTGATGATTGATGATTGATGATTGATGATTGATGATTGATGATTGATGATTGATGATTGATGATTGATGATTGATGATTGATAATTGATGATTGATGATTGATGATCAATGATTGATGATTGATGATTGATTATTGAAGATTGATGATTGATGATTGATGATTGATGATTGATGATTGATGATTGATGATTGATGATTGTGGATTGATGATTGATGATTGATGATTGATGATTGATCATTTACAATTGATGATTGATGATTGTTGATTGATGATTGATGGTTGATGATTGTTGATTGATGATTGATGGTTGATGATTGATGATTGATGATTGATGATTGATGATTGATGATTGATGATTGATGATTGATGATCAATGATTGATGATTGATGATTGATGATCAATGATTGATGATTGATGATTGATGATTGATGATTGATGATTGATGATTGATGATTGATGATTGATGATTGATGATTGATGATTGATGATTGATGATTGATGATTGATGATTGATGATTGATGATCAATGATTGATGATTGATGATTGATGATTGATTATTGAAGATTGATGATTGATGATTGATGATTGATGATTGATGATTGTGGATTGATGATTGATGATTGATGATTGATGATTGATGATTGATGATTGATCATTTATGATTGATGATTGATGATTGTTGATTGATGATTAATGGTTGATGATTGTTGATTGATAATTGATGGTTGATGATTGATGATTGATGATTGATGATTGATGGTTGATGATTGATGAATGATGATTGATGATTGATGATTGATGATCAATGATTGACGATTGATGATTGATGATTGATGATTGATGATTGATGATTGATGATTGATGATTGATGATTGATGATTGATGATTGATGATCAATGATTGATGATTGATGATTGATGATTGATTATTGAAGATTGATGATTGATGATTGATGATTGTGGATTGATGATTGATGATTGATGATTGATAATTGCTGATTCATGATTGATGATTGATGATTGATGATTGATGATTGATGATTGGAGATTGATGATTGATGATTGATGATTGGTGATTGATGAATAATGAATGATGGTTGATGAGTGATGATTGATGATTGATGATTGATGATTGATAATTGATGATCGATGATTGAGGATTGATGATTGCTGATTGGTGATTGATGATTGATGATTGATGATTGATGATTGATGATTGATGACTGATGATTGATGATAGATGATTGATGATTGATGATTGATTATTGATGATTGATGATTGATGATTGATGATTGAAGATTGATGATCGATTATTCCTGATTGGTGATTGATGAATAATGAATGATGGTTGATGAGGGATGATTGATGATTGATGATTGATGATTGATGATTGATGATTGATGATTGAGGATTGAGGGTTGATGATTGCTGATTGATTATTGATGATTGATGCTTGATGATTGAAGATTGATGATTGATAATTGATGATTGATGATTAATGATTGATGATTGATGATTGATGATTGATGATTGTGGATTGATGATTGATGATTGATGATTGATGAGTGATGATTGATGCTTGATGATTGATGATTGATGATTGATGATTGATGATTGATGATTGATGATTGATGATTGATGATTGATGATTGATGATTGGTGATTGATGATTGATGATTGATGATTGATGATTTATGATTGATGGTTGATGATTGATGATTGTGGATTGATGATTGATGATTGATAATTGCTGATTCATGATTGATGATTGATGATTGATGATTGATGATTGCTGATTGATGATTGATGATTGATGATTGATGATTGATGATTGATGACTGATGATTGATAATTGATGATTGATGATTGATGATTGATGATTGATGATTGATGATTGATGATTGATGATTGATGATTGATGTTTGATGATTGATGATTGATGATTGATGATTGATGATTGATGATTGATGACTGATGATTGATAATTGAGGATTGATGATTGATGATTGATGATTGATGATTGATGATTGATGATACATGATTGATGATTGATGATTGATGATTGATGATTGATGATTGATGATTGATGATTGATGATTGATGATTGATGATTGATGATTGATGATTGATGATTGATGATTGATGATTGATGATTGATGATTGATGATTGATGATTGAAGATTGATGATCGATTATTCCTGATTGGTGATTGATGAATAATGAATGATGGTTGATGAGGGATGATTGATGATTGATGATTGATGATTGATGATTGATGATTGATGATTGAGGGTTGATGATTTCTGATTGATGATTGATGATTGATCATTTATGATTGATGATTGATGATTGTTGATTGATGATTGATGGTTGATGATTGTTGATTGATGATTGATGGTTGATGATTGATGATTGATGATTGATGATTGATGATCTATGATTGATGATTGATGATTGATGATTGATGATTGATGATTGATGCTTGATGATTGATGATTGATGATTGATGATTGTGGATTGATGATTGATGATTGATGATTGATGAGTGATGATTGATGATTGATGATTGATGATTGATGATTGGTGATTGTTGATTGATGATTTATGATTAATGATTGATGATTGATGATTGATGATTGATGATTGATGATTGATGATTGATGATTGATGATTGATGATTGATGATTGATGATTGATGATTGATGATTGATGATTGATGATTGATGATTGATGATTGATGATTGATGATTGATGATTGATGATTGATGATTGATGATTGATGATGGATGATTGCTGATTGATAATTGATGTTTGATGATCGATTATTGATCATTGATGTTATCTGATTGATGATTCATGGTTGTGGATTGATGATTGATTATCCATCATTGATGATTGATGATTGATGATTGATGATTGATGTTTGATGATTGATGATTGGTGATTAATGAAAAATTAATGATGGTTGATGATTGATGATTGATGAATGGTGATTGATGATTGATGATTGATGATTGATGATTGATGATTGATGATTGATGATTGATGATTGATGATTGATGATTGATGATTGATGATTGATGATTGATGATTGATGATTGATGATTGATGATTGATGATTGATGATTGATGATTGATGATTGATGATTGATGATTGATGATTGATGATTGAGGATTGATGATTGATGAGTGCAGATTGATGATTGATTATCGATCATTGAATATTGATGATTGATGATTGATGATTGATGATTGATGATTGATTATTGATGATTGATGATCGATGATTGATGATTGATGATTGATGATTGATGATTGATGATTGATGATTGATGATTGATGATTGATGATTGATGATTGATGATTGATGATTGATGATTGATGATTGATGATTGATGATTGATGATTGATGATTGATGATTGATGATTGATGATTGATGATTGATGATTGATGAGTGATGATTGATAATTGATGATTGATGATTGACGTTTGATGGTTGCTGATTGATAATTGAAGTTTGATGATCGATTATTGATCATTGATGATATGTTATTGATGATTCATGGTTGTGCATTGATAATTGATGATTGATAATTGATGGTTGATGATTGATGATTGATGTTTGATGATTGATGATTGATGATTGATGATTGATGATTGATGATTAATGATTGATGATTGATGATTGATAATTGCTGATTCATGATTGATGGTTGATGATTGATATTTGATGATTGATTATTGGTGACTGATGATTGATGATTGATGATTGATTATTGATGATTGATGATTGATGATTGATGATTGATGATTGTTGATTGATGATTGATGATTGATGATTGATGATTGATGATTGATGATTGATGATTGATGATTGATGATTGATGATTGATGATTGATGATTGATGATTGACAAGTGATAATTGAAGTTTGATGATCGATTATTGATCATTGATGTTATCTTATTGATTATTCATGGTTCTGGATTGATAATTGATGATTGATTATTTATGGTTGATGATTGATGATTGATGTTTGCTGATTGATGATTGATGATTGTGGATTGATGATTGATCATTGAAAATTGCTGATTCATGATTAATGGTTGATTATTGATACTTTATGATTGACGATTGATGATTGATGATAAATGGTTGATGATTGATGATTTATGATTTATGATTGATGATTGATGATCGATGATTGATGATTGATGATTGATGAGTGATGATTGATGATTGATTATTGATGATTGATGATTGGTGATTGATGATTGATGATTGATGATTGATGATTGATGATTTATGATTGATGGTTGATGATTGATGATTGTGGATTGATGATTGATGATTGATGATTGATAATTGCTGATTCATGATTGATGATTGATGATTGATGATTGATGATTGGAGATTGATCATTGATGATTGATGATTGGTGATTGATGAATAATGAATGATGGTTGATGAGGGATGATTGATGATTGATGATTGATGATTGATGATTGATAATTGATGATCGATGATTGAGGATTGATGATTGCTGATTGATGATTGATGATTGATGATTGATGATTGATGATTGATGACTGATGATTGATAATTGATGATTGATGATTGATGATTGATGATTGATGATTGATGATTGATGATTGATGATTGATGATTGATGATTGATGATTGATGATTGATGATTGATGATTGATGATTGATGATTGATGATTGATGATTGATGATTGATGATTGAAGATTGATGATTGATAATTGATGATTGATGATTAATCATTGATGATTGATGATTGATGATTGATGATTGATGATTGATGATTGACCTTTTATAGTTTAGTTTATTTTTATATGATTGATGATTGATGATTGATGATTAATGATTGATGATTGATGATTGATGATTGATGATTGATGATTGATGATTGATGATTGATGATTGATGATTGATGATTGATAATTGATGATTGATGATTGATGATTGATGATTGATGATTGATGATTGATGATTGATGATTGATATTTGATGATTGATGATCGATTATTGATGATTGATGATTGATGATTGTGGATTGATGATTGATGATTGATGATTGATGATTGATGATGGATGATTGCTGATTGATAATTGATGTTTGATGATCGATTATTGATCATTGATGTTATCTGATTGATGATTCATGGTTGTGGATTGATGATTGATTATCCATCATTGATGATTGATGATTGATGATTGATGATTGATGATTGATGTTTGATGATTGATGATTGGTGATTAATGAAAAATTAATGATGGTTGATGATTGATGATTGATGAATGGTGATTGATGATTGATGATTGATGATTGATGATTGATGATTGATGATTGATGATTGATGATTGATGATTGATGATTGATGATTGATGATTGATGATTGATGATTGATGATTGATGATTGATGATTGATGATTGATGATTGATGATTGATGATTGATGATTGATGATTGATGATTGAGGATTGATGATTGATGAGTGCAGATTGATGATTGATTATCGATCATTGAATATTGATGATTGATGATTGATGATTGATGATTGATGATTGATTATTGATGATTGATGATCGATGATTGATGATTGATGATTGATGATTGATGATTGATGATTGATGATTGATGATTGATGATTGATGATTGATGATTGATGATTGATGATTGATGATTGATGATTGATGATTGATGATTGATGATTGATGATTGATGATTGATGATTGATGATTGATGATTGATGATTGATGATTGATGATTGATGAGTGATGATTGATGATTGATGATTGATGATTGACGTTTGATGGTTGCTGATTGATAATTGAAGTTTGATGATCGATTATTGATCATTGATGATATGTTATTGATGATTCATGGTTGTGCATTGATAATTGATGATTGATAATTGATGGTTGATGATTGATGATTGATGTTTGATGATTGATGATTGATGATTGATGATTGATGATTGATGATTAATGATTGATGATTGATGATTGATAATTGCTGATTCATGATTGATGGTTGATGATTGATATTTGATGATTGATTATTGGTGACTGATGATTGATGATTGATGATTGATTATTGATGATTGATGATTGATGATTGATGATTGATGATTGTTGATTGATGATTGATGATTGATGATTGATGATTGATGATTGATGATTGATGATTGATGATTGATGATTGATGATTGATGATTGATGATTGACAAGTGATAATTGAAGTTTGATGATCGATTATTGATCATTGATGTTATCTTATTGATTATTCATGGTTCTGGATTGATAATTGATGATTGATTATTTATGGTTGATGATTGATGATTGATGTTTGCTGATTGATGATTGATGATTGTGGATTGATGATTGATCATTGAAAATTGCTGATTCATGATTAATGGTTGATTATTGATACTTTATGATTGACGATTGATGATTGATGATAAATGGTTGATGATTGATGATTTATGATTTATGATTGATGATTGATGATCGATGATTGATGATTGATGATTGATGAGTGATGATTGATGATTGATTATTGATGATTGATGATTGGTGATTGATGATTGATGATTGATGATTGATGATTGATGATTGATGATTGATGATTTATGATTGATGGTTGATGATTGATGATTGTGGATTGATGATTGATGATTGATGATTGATAATTGCTGATTCATGATTGATGATTGATGATTGATGATTGATGATTGGAGATTGATCATTGATGATTGATGATTGGTGATTGATGAATAATGAATGATGGTTGATGAGGGATGATTGATGATTGATGATTGATGATTGATGATTGATAATTGATGATCGATGATTGAGGATTGATGATTGCTGATTGATGATTGATGATTGATGATTGATGATTGATGATTGATGACTGATGATTGATAATTGATGATTGATGATTGATGATTGATGATTGATGATTGATGATTGATGATTGATGATTGATGATTGATGATTGATGATTGATGATTGATGATTGATGATTGATGATTGATGATTGATGATTGATGATTGCTGATTGAAGATTGATGATTGATAATTGATGATTGATGATTAATCATTGATGATTGATGATTGATGATTGATGATTGATGATTGATGATTGATGATTGACCTTTTATAGTTTAGTTTATTTTTATATGATTGATGATTGATGATTGATGATTAATGATTGATGATTGATGATTGATGATTGATGATTGATGATTGATGATTGATGATTGATGATTGATGATTGATGATTGATAATTGATGATTGATGATTGATGATTGATGATTGATGATTGATGATTGATGATTGATGATTGATATTTGATGATTGATGATCGATTATTGATGATTGATGATTGATGATTGTGGATTGATGATTGATGATTGATGATTGATGATTGATGATTGATGATTGATGATTGATGATTGATGATTGATGATTGATGATTGATGATTGTTGATTGATGATTGATGATTGATGATTGATGATGGATGATAGATGGTATATGATTGATGATTGATGATTGATGATAGATGATTGATGATTGATGATTGATGATTGATGATTGATGATTGATGATTGATGATTGATGATTCAGGATTGCTGATTGATAATTGAAGTATGATGATCGATTATTGATGATTGATGATTGATGATTGACCATTGATGATTGATGATTGATGATTGATGATTCATGATTGATGATTGATGATTGATGATTGATGATTGATGATTGATGATTGATGATTGATGATTTATGATTGATGATTGATGATTGATGATTGATTATTGATGATTGATGATTGATGATTGATGATTGATGATTGATGATTGATGATTGATGATTGATGATTGATGATTGATGATTGATGATTGATGATTGATGATTGATGATTGATGATTGATGATTGATGATTTCCGATTGATGATTGAATATTGATGATTGATGATTCCTGATTGATGATTGATGATTGATGATTGATGATTGATGATTGATGTTTGATGATTGATGATTGATGATTGATGATTGATGACTGATGATTGATGATTGATGATTGATGATTGATGATTGATGATTGATGATAGATGATTGATGATTCATTATTGATGATTGAGGGTTGATGATTGCTGATTGACGATTGATGATCGATCATTGATGATTGATGATTGATAACTGATGATTGATGATTGATGATTGATGATTGATTATTCCTGATTGATGAATGAAAATCGATCATTAATGATTGATGATTGATGATTGATGATTGATTATTGATGATTGATGATTGATGATTGATGATTGATGATTGATGATTGATGATTGATGATTGATGATTGATGATTGATGATTGATGATTGATGATTGACAACTGATAATTGAAGTGTGATGATCGATTTTTGATCATTGATAATATGTTATACATGACTCATGGTTGTGGTTAATAATTGATGATTGATAATTGATGGTTGATGATTGATGATTGATGTTTGATAATTGATGATTGATGGTTAAGGATTGATGATTGATGACTGATAATTGCTGATTCATGATTGATGGTTGATTACTAATATTTGATGATTGTTGATTGATGATTGATGACTTATGATTGATGATTGATGATTGATTATTGATGATTAATGATTGGTGATTGATGATTGATTATTGATGATTGATGATTGATGATTGATGATTGATGATTGATGATTGATGATTGATGATTGATGATTGACAATTGATGATTGCTGATTGATAATTGAAGTTTGATGATCGATTATTGATCATTGATGTTATCTTATTGATGATTCGTGGTTGTGGATTGATAATTGATGATTGATTATTGATGGTTGATGATTGATGATTGATGATTGATGATTGCTGATTGATGATTGATGACTGATGATTGATAATTGATGATTGATGATTGATGATTGATGATTGATGATTGCTGATTGATGATTGATGATTGATGATTGATGATTGATGATTGATGATTGATGATTGAAGATTGATGATTGATGATTAATGATTGGTGATTGATGAATAATGAATGATGGTTTATGAGGGATGATTGATGATTGATGGTTGATGATTGATGATGCATGATTGATGATTGATGATTGATGATTGATGATTGATGATTGATGATTGATGATTGATGATTTCTGATTGATGATTGAATATTGATGATTGATGATTCCTGATTGCTGATTGATGATTGATGATTGCTTATTGATTATTGATGATCGATCATTGATGATTGATAATTGATGATTGATGATTGATGATTGAATATTGATGATTGATGATTGATGATTGATGATTGATGATTGATGATTGATGATTGACGATTGATGATTGATGATTGATGATTGATGACTGATGATTGATGATTGATGATTGATGATTGATGATTCATGATTGATGATGTAGGGTTGATGATTGCTGATTGACGATTGATGATCGATCATTGATGATTGATGATTGATAACTGATGATTGATGATTGATGATTGATGATTGATTATTCCTGATTGATGATTGAAAATCGATCATTAATCATTGATGATTGATGATTGATGATTGATTATTGATGATTGATGATTGATGATTGATGATTGATGATTGATGATTGATGATAGATGATTGATGATTGATGATTGATGATTGATGATTGATGATTGATGATTGATGATTGATGATTGATGATTGATGATTGATGATTGATGATTGAAGATTGATGATCGATTATTCCTGATTGGTGATTGATGAATAATGAATGATGGTTGATGAGGGATGATTGATGATTGATGATTGATGATTGATGATTGATGATTGAGGGTTGATGATTGCTGATTGATGATTGATGATTGATGATTGATGATTGATGATTGATGATTGAAGATTGATGATTGATAATTGATGATTGATGATTAATGATTGATGATTGATGATTGATGATTGATGATTGATGATTGATGATTGATGATTGATGATTGATGATTGATGATTGATGATTGATGATTGATGATTGATGATTGATGATTGAAGATTGATGATTAATGATTGATAATTGATGATTGGCGATTGATGAATAATGAATGATGGTTGATGAGGGATGATTGATGAATGATGATTGATGATTGATGATTGATAATTGATGATTGATGATTGATGATTGATGATTGATGATTGATGATTGATGATTGATGATTGATGATTGATGATTGATGATTGATGATTGATGATTGATGATTGATGATTGATGATTGATGATTGATGATTGATGATTGATGATTGATGATTGATGATTGATGATTGATGATTGATGATTGATGATTGATGATTGAGGATTGATGATTGCTTATTGATTATTGATGATCGATCATTGATGATTGAAGATTGATGATTAATGATTGATAATTGATGATTGGCGATTGATGAATAATGAATGATGGTTGATGAGGGATGATTGATGAATGATGATTGATGATTGATGATTGATAATTGATGATTGATGATTGATGATTGATGATTGATGATTGATGATTGATGATTGAATATTGATGATTGATGATTGATGATTGATGATTGATGATTGATGATTGATGATTGATGATTGATGATTGATGATTGATGATTGATGATTGATGATTGACGATTGATGATTGCTGATTAATAATTGAAGTGTGATGATCGATTATTGATCATTGATGATATGTTATTGATGATTCATGGTTGTGGATTGATAATTGATGATTGATAATTGCTGGTTGATGATTGATGATTGATGATTTATGTTTGATGATTGATGAGTGATGATTGATGATTGATGATTTATGATTGATAATTGCTGATTCATGATTGATGGTTGATTATTAATATTTGATGATTGATGATTGATGATTGATGATTGATGACTGATGATTGATAATTGAGGATTGATGATTGATGATTGATGATTGATGATTGATGAGTGATGATTGATGATTGATGATTGATGATTGATGATAGATGATTGATGATTGATGATTGATGATTGATGATTGATGATTGATGATTGATGATTGATGATTGATGATTGATGATTGATGATTGATGATTGATGATTGAAGATTGATGATCGATTATTCCTGATTGGTGATTGACGAATAATGAATGATGGTTGATGAGGGATGATTGATGATTGATGATTGATGATTGATGATTGATGATTGATGATTGATGATTGATGATTGATGATTGATGATTCCTGATTGATGATTGATGATTGATGATTGATGATTGATGATTGATGATTGATGATTGATGATTGATGATTGATTATTGATGATTAATGATTGGTGATTGATGATTGATGATTAATGATTGGTGATTGATGATTGACAATTCATGATTGCTGATTAATAATTCAAGTTTGATGATCGATTATTGATCATTGATGTTACCTTATTGATGATTTATGGTTGTGGATTGATAATTGATGATTGATTATTGATGGTTGATGATTGATGATTGATGTTTGCTGATTGATGATTGATGATAAATGATTGGTGATTGTTGATTGATGATTGATGATTGCTGATTGATGATTGATGATTGATGATTGATGATTGATGAATGATGATTGATGATTGACCATTGATGATTGATGATTGATAATTGATGATTGATGATTGATGATTGATGATTGATGATTGATGATTGATGATTTATGATTGATGATTGATGATTGATGATTGAGGGTTGATGATTGCTGATTGACGATTGATGATCGACCATTGATGATTGATGATTGATGACTGATGTTATGTAATTGATGATTCATGGTTGTGGATTGATAATTGATGATTGATGATTGATGATTGAGGATTGATGATTGCTCATTGATGATTGATGATTGATGACTGATGTTTGATGATTGATGATTGATGATTGATGGTTGATGATAGATGATTGATGATTGATGATTGATGATTGATGATTGATGATTGATGATTGATGATTGATGATTGATTATTGATGATTGATGATTGCTAATTGATAATTGAAGTTAGACGATCGATTATTGATCATTGATGTTATCTGATTGATGATTCATGGCTGTGGATTGATGATTGATGATTGATGATTGATGATTGATGATTGATGATTGATGATTGATGATTTATAATTGATGATTGATGATTGAGGATTGATGATTGCTGATTGATGATTGATGATTGATGATTGATGATTGATGATTAATGATTGATGATTGATGATTGATGATTGATGATTGATGATTGATGATTGAAGATTGATGATTGATAATTGATGATTGATGATTAATCATTGATGATTGATGATTGATGATTGATGATTGATGATTGATGATTGACCTTTTATAGTTTATTTTATTTTTATATGATTGATGATTGATGATTGATGATTAATGATTGATGATTGATGATTGATGATTGATGATTGATGATTGATGATTGATGATTGATGATTGATGATTGATGATTGATGATTGATGATTGATGATTGATGATTGATGATTGATGATTGATATTTGATGATTGATGATCGATTATTGATGATTGATGATTGATGATTGTGGATTGATGATTGATGATATATGATTGATGATTGATGATTGATGATTGATGATTGATGATTGATGATTGTTGATTGATGATTGATGATTGATGATTGATGATTGATGATTGATGATTGATGATTGATGATAGATGGTATATGATTGATGATTGATGATTGATGATAGATGATTGATGATTGATGATTGATGATTGATGATTGATGATTGATGATTCAGGATTGCTGATTGATAATTGAAGTATGATGATCGATTATTGATGATTGATGATTGATGATTGACCATTGATGATTGATGATTGATGATTGATGATTGATGATTCATGATTGATGATTGATGATTGATGATTGATGATTGATGATTGATGATTGATGATTGATGATTGATGATTTATGATTGATGATTGATGATTGATGATTGATGATTGATGATTGATGATTGATGATTGATGATTGATGATTGATGATTGATGATTGATGATTGATGATTGCTGATTGATTATTCCGATTGATGATTGAATATTGATGATTGATGATTGATGATTGATGATTGATGATTGATGTTTGATGATTGATGATTGATGATTGATGATTGATGATTGATGACTGATGATTGATGATTGATGATTGATGATTGATGATTGATGATTGATGATTGATGATAGATGATTGATGATTCATTATTGATGATTGAGGGTTGATGATTGCTGATTGACGATTGATGATCGATCATTGATGATTGATGATTGATAACTGATGATTGATGATTGATGATTGATGATTGATTATTCCTGATTGATGAATGAAAATCGATCATTAATGATTGATGATTGATGATTGATGATTGTTTATTGATGATTGATGATTGATGATTGATGATTGATGATTGATGATTGATGATTGATGTTTGATGATTGACGATTGATGATTGCTGATTAATAATTGAAGTGTGATGATCGATTTTTGATCATTGATGATATGTTATACATGACTCATGGTTGTGGATTGATAATTGATGATTGATAATTGATGGTTGATGATCGATTATTGATGATTGATGATTGATGATTGTGGATTGATGATTGATGATTGATGATTGATGATTGATGATTGATGATTGATGATTGATGATTGTTGATTGATGATTGATGATTGATGATTGATGATTGATGATAGATGGTATATGATTGATGATTGATGATTGATGATAGATGATTGATGATTGATGATTGATGATTGATGATTGATGATTGATGATTGATGATTGATGATTGATGATTGATGATTGATGATTGATGATTCAGGATTGCTGATTGATAATTGAAGTATGATGATCGATTATTGATGATTGATGATTGATGATTGATGAATGATGATTGATGATTGATGATTGACGATTGATGATTGATGATTGATGATTGATGACTGATGATTGATGATTGATGATTGATGATTGATGATTGTTGATTCATGATTGATGATGTAGGGTTGATGATTGCTGATTGACGATTGATGATCGATCATTGATGATTGATGATTGATAACTGATGATTGATGATTGATGATTGATGATTGATGATTGATTATTCCTGATTGATGATTGAAAATCGATCATTAATCATTGATGATTGATGATTGATTATTGATGATTGATGATTGATGATTGATGATTGATGATTGATGATAGATGATTGATGATTGATGATTGATGATTGATGTTTGATGATTGATGATTGATGATTGATGATTGAAGATTGATGATCGATTATTCCTGATTGGTGATTGATGAATAATGAATGATGGTTGATGAGGGATGATTGATGATTGATGATTGATGATTGATGATTGATGATTGATGATTGATGATTGATGATTGATGATTGATGATTGATGATTGAGGGTTGATGATTGCTGATTGATGATTGATGATTGATGATTGATGATTGATGATTGATAATTGATGATTGATGATTAATGATTGATGATTGATGATTGATGATTGATGATTGATGATTGATGATTGATGATTGATGATTGATGATTGATGATTGATGATTGATGATTGATGATTGATGATTGATGATTTAAGATTGATGATTAATGATTGATAATTGATGATTGGCGATTGATGAATAATGAATGATGGTTGATGAGGGATGATTGATGAATGATGATTGATGATTGATGATTGATAATTGATGATTGATGATTGATGATTGATGATTGATGATTGATGATTGATGATTGATGATTGATGATTGATGATTGATGATTGATGATTGATGATTGATGATTGATGATTGATGATTGATGATTGATGATTGAGGATTGATGATTGCTTATTGATTATTGATGATCGATCATTGATGATTGATAATTGATGATTGATGATTGATGATTGAATATTGATGATTGATGATTGATGATTGATGATTGATGATTGATGATTGATGATTGATGATTGACGATTGATGATTGCTGATTAATAATTGAAGTGTGATGATCGATTATTGATCATTGATGATATGTTATTGACGAGTCATGGTTGTGGATTGATAATTGATGATTGATAATGGCTGGTTGATGATTGATGATTGATGATTTATGTTTGATGATTGATGAGTGATGATTGATGATTGATGATTTATGATTGATAATTGCTGATTCATGATTGATGGTTGATTATTAATATTTGATGATTGATGATTGATGATTGATGATTGATGATTGATGATTGATGATTGATGATTGATGTTTGATGATTGATGATTGATGATTGCTGATTAATAATTGAAGTGTGATGATCGATTTTTGATCATTGATGATATGTTATACATGACTCATGGTTGTGGATTGATAATTGATGATTGATAATTGATGGTTGATGATTGATGATTGATGTTTGATAATTGATGATTGATGGTTAAGGATTGATGATTGATGACTGATAATTGCTGATTCATGATTGATGGTTGATTACTAATATTTGATGATTGTTGATTGATGATTGATGACTTATGTTTGATGATTGATGATTGATTATTGATGATTAATGATTGGTGATTGATGATTGATGATTGATGATTTATGATTGATGATTGATGATTGATGATTGATGATTGATGATTGATGATTGATGATTGATGATTGATGATTGATGATTGATGATTGATGATTGATGTTTGATGATTGATGATTGATGATTGATGATTGATGACTGATGATTGATGATTGATGATTGATGATTGATGATTGATGATTGATGATTGATGATTGATGATTGATGATAGATGATTGATGATTCATTATTGATGATTGAGGGTTGATGATTGCTGATTGACGATTGATGATCGATCATTGATGATTGATGATTGATAACTGATGATTGATGATTGATGATTGATGATTGATTATTCCTGATTGATGAATGAAAATCGATCATTAATGATTGATGATTGATGATTGATGATTGATTATTGATGATTGATGATTGATGATTGATGATTGATGATTGATGATTGATGTTTGATGATTGACGATTGATGATTGCTGATTAATAATTGAAGTGTGATGATCGATTTTTGATCATTGATGATATGTTATACATGACTCATGGTTGTGGATTGATAATTGATGATTGATAATTGATGGTTGATGATCGATTATTGATGATTGATGATTGATGATTGTGGATTGATGATTGATGATTGATGATTGATGATTGATGATTGATGATTGATGATTGATGATTGATGATTGATGATTGTTGATTGATGATTGATGATTGATGATTGATGATTGATGATAGATGGTATATGATTGATGATTGATGATTGATGATTGATGATTGATGATTGATGATTGATGATTGATGATTGATGATTGATGATTGATGATTCAGGATTGCTGATTGATAATTGAAGTATGATGATCGATTATTGATGATTGATGATTGATGATTGATGATTGATGATTGATGATTGACGATTGATGATTGATGATTGATGATTGATGACTGATGATTGATGATTGATGATTGATGATTGATGATTGATGATTGATGATTCATGATTGATGATGTAGGGTTGATGATTGCTGATTGACGATTGATGATCGATCATTGATGATTGATGATTGATAACTGATGATTGATGATTGATGATTGATGATTGATGATTGATTATTCCTGATTGATGATTGAAAATCGATCATTAATCATTGATGATTGACGATTGATGATTGATTATTGATGATTGATGATTGATTATTGATGATTGATGATTGATGATTGATGATAGATGATTGATGATTGATGATTGATGATTGATGTTTGATGATTGATGATTGAAGATTGATGATCGATTATTCCTGATTGGTGATTGATGAATAATGAATGATGGTTGATGATTGATGATTGATAATTGATGATTGATGATTGATGATTGATGATTGATGATTGATGATTGATGATTGATGATTGATGATTGATGATTGATGATTGATGATTGATGATTGATGATTGATGATTGATGATTGATGATTGATGATTGAGGATTGATGATTGCTTATTGATTATTGATGATCGATCATTGATGATTGATAATTGATGATTGATGATTGATGATTGAATATTGATGATTGATGATTGATGATTGATGATTGATGATTGATGATTGATGATTGATGATTGATGATTGATGATTGATGATTGATGATTGATGATTGATGATTGACGATTGATGATTGCTGATTAATAATTGAAGTGTGATGATCGATTATTGATCATTGATGATATGTTATTGACGATTCATGGTTGTGGATTGATAATTGATGATTGATAATTGCTGGTTGATGATTGATGATTGATGATTTATGTTTGATGATTGATGATTGATGATTGATGATTTATGATTGATAATTGCTGATTCATGATTGATGGTTGATTATTAATATTTGATGATTGATGATAGATGATTGATGATTCATTATTGATGATTGAGGGTTGATGATTGCTGATTGACGATTGATGATCGATCATTGATGATTGATGATTGATAACTGATGATTGATGATTGATGATTGATGATTGATGATTGATTATTCCTGATTGATGAATGAAAATCGATCATTAATGATTGATGATTGATGATTGATGATTGATTATTGATGATTGATGATTGATGATTGATGATTGATGATTGATGATTGATGATTGATGTTTGATGATTGACGATTGATGATTGCTGATTAATAATTGAAGTGTGATGATCGATTTTTGATCATTGATGATATGTTATACATGACTCATGGTTGTGGATTGATAATTGATGATTGATAATTGATGGTTGATGATCGATTATTGATGATTGATGATTGATGATTGTGGATTGATGATTGATGATTGATGATTGATGATTGATGATTGATGATTGATGATTGATGATTGATGAGTGATGATTGTTGATTGATGATTGATGATTGATGATTGATGATTGATGATAGATGGTATATGATTGATGATTGATGATTGATGATTGATGATTGATGATTGATGATTGATGATTGATGATTGATGATTGATGATTCAGGATTGCTGATTGATAATTGAAGTATGATGATCGATTATTGCTGATTGATGATTGATGATTGATGATTGATGATTGATGATTGATGATTGACGATTGATGATTGATGATTGATGATTGATGATTGATGACTGATGATTGATGATTGATGATTGATGATTGATGATTCATGATTGATGATGTAGGGTTGATGATTGCTGATTGACGATTGATGATCGATCATTGATGATTGATGATTGATAACTGATGATTGATGATTGATGATTGATGATTGATGATTGATGATTGATGATTGATGATTCAGGATTGCTGATTGATAATTGAAGTATGATGATCGATTATTGATGATTGATGATTGATGATTGATGATTGATGATTGATGATTGACGATTGATGATTGATGATTGATGATTGATGACTGATGATTGATGATTGATGATTGATGATTGATGATTGATGATTCATGATTGATGATGTAGGGTTGATGATTGCTGATTGACGATTGATGATCGATCATTGATGATTGATGATTGATAACTGATGATTGATGATTGATGATTGATGATTGATGATTGATGATTGATTATTCCTGATTGATGATTGAAAATCGATCATTAATCATTGATGATTGATGATTGATGATTGATTATTGATGATTGATGATTGATGATTGATGATTGATGATTGATGATTGATGATAGATGATTGATGATTGATGATTGATGATTGATGTTTGATGATTGATGATTGATGATTGATGATTGAAGATTGATGATCGATTATTCCTGATTGGTGATTGATGAATAATGAATGATGGTTGATGAGGGATGATTGATGATTGATGATTGATGATTGATGATTGATGATTGATGATTGATGATTGATGATTGATGATTGATGATTGATGATTGATGATTGATGATTGATGTTTGATGATTGATGATTGATGATTGATGATTGATGATTGATGATTGATGACTGATGATTGATGATTGATGATTGATGATTGATGATTGATGATTGATGATTGATGATTGATGATAGATGATTGATGATTCATTATTGATGATTGAGGGTTGATGATTAGTGATTGACGATTGATGATCGATCATTGATGATTGATGATTGATAACTGATGATTGATGATTGATGATTGATGATTGATGATTGATTATTCCTGATTGATGAATGAAAATCGATCATTAATGATTGATGATTGATGATTGATGATTGATTATTGATGATTGATGATTGATGATTGATGATTGATGATTGATGATTGATGATAGATGATTGATGATTGATGATTGATGATTGATGTTTGATGATTGATGATTGATGATTGATGATTGATGATTGATGATTGAAGATTGATGATCGATTATTCCTGATTGGTGATTGATGAATAATGAATGATGGTTGATGAGGGATGATTGATGATTGATCATTGATGATTGATGATTGATGATTGATGATTGATGATTGATGATTGATGATTGATGATTGATGATTGATGATTGAGGGTTGATGATTGCTGATTGATGATTGATGATTGATGATTGATGATTGATGATTGAAGATTGATGATTGATAATTGATGATTGATGATTAATGATTGATGATTGATGATTGATGATTGATGATTGATGATTGATGATTGATGATTGATGATTGATGATTGATGATTGATGATTGATGATTGATGATTGATGATTGATGATTGATGATTGATGATTGATGATTGATGATTTAAGATTGATGATTAATGATTGATAATTGATGATTGGCGATTGATGAATAATGAATGATGGTTGATGAGGGATGATTGATGAATGATGATTGATGATTGATGATTGATAATTGATGATTGATGATTGATGATTGATGATTGATGATTGATGATTGATGATTGATGATTGATGATTGATGATTGATGATTGATGATTGATGATTGATGATTGATGATTGATGATTGATGATTGATGATTGATGATTGAGGATTGATGATTGCTTATTGATTATTGATGATCGATCATTGATGATTGATAATTGATGATTGATGATTGATGATTGAATATTGATGATTGATGAGTGATGATTGATGATTGATGATTGATGATTGATGATTGATGATTGATGATTGATGATTGATGATTGATGATTGATGATTGACGATTGATGATTGCTGATTAATAATTGAAGTGTGATGATCGATTATTGATCATTGATGATATGTTATTGACGATTCATGGTTGTGGATTGATAATTGATGATTGATAATTGCTGGTTGATGATTGATGATTGATGATTTATGTTTGATGATTGATGAGTGATGATTGATGATTGATGATTTATGATTGATAATTGCTGATTCATGATTGATGGTTGATTATTAATATTTGATGATTGATGATTGATGATTGATGATTGATGATTGATGATTGATGATTGATGATTGATGATTGATGATTGATGATTGATGACTGATGATTGATAATTGAGGATTGATGATTGATGATTGATGATTGATGATTGATGATTGATGATTGATGATTGATGATTGATGATTGATGATTGATGATAGATGATTGATGATTGATGATTGGTGATTGATGATTGATGATTGATGATTGATGATTGATGATTGATGATTGATGATTGATGATTGATGATTGATGATTGATGATTGAAGATTGATGATCGATTATTCCTGATTGGTGATTGATGAATAATGAATGATGGTTGATGAGGGATGATTGATGATTGATGATTGATGATTGATGATTGATGATTGATGATTCCTGATTGATGATTGATGATTGATGATTGATGATTGATGATTGATGATTGATTATTGATGATTAATGATTGGTGATTGATGATTGATGATTAATGATTGGTGATTGATGATTGACAATTCATGATTGCTGATTAATAATTCAAGTTTGATGATCGATTATTGATCATTGATGTTACCTTATTGATGATTCATGGTTGTGGATTGATAATTGATGATTGATTATTGATGGTTGATGATTGATGATTGATGTTTGCTGATTGATGATTGATGATAAATGATTGGTGATTGTTGACTGATGATTGATGATTGCTGATTGATGATTGATGATTGATGATTGATGATTGACCACTGATGATTGATGATTGATGATTGATGATTGATGATTGATGATTGATGATTGATGATTGATGATTTATGATTGATGATTGATGATTGATGATTGAGGGTTGATGATTGCTGATTGACGATTGATGATCGACCATTGATGATTGATGATTGATGACTGATGTTATGTAATTGATGATTCATTGATGATTGATGATTGACGATTGATGATTGATGATTGATGATTGATGATTGATGATTGATGATTTATGATTGATGATTGATGATTGATGATTGAGGGTTGATGATTGCTGATTGACGATTCATGATCGACCATTGATGATTGATGATTGATGACTGATGTTATTTAATTGATGATTCATGGTTGTGGATTGATAATTGATGATTGATGATTGATGATTGAGGATTGATGATTGCTGATTGATGATTGATGATTGATGACTGATGTTTGATGATTGATGATTGATGATTGATGATTGATGATAGATGATTGATGATTGATGATTGATGATTGATGATTGATGATTGATGATTGATGATTGATGATTGATGATTGATGATTGATGATTGATGATTGATGATTGATGATTGATGATTGATGATTGATGATTGATGATTGATGATTGATGATTGATGATTGATTATTGATGATTGATGATTGCTAATTGATAATTGAAGTTAGACGATCGATTATTGATCATTGATGTTATCTGATTGATGATTCATGGTTGTGGATTGATGATTGATGATTGATGATTGATGATTGATGATTGATGATTGATGATTGATGATTTATAATTGATGATTGATGATTGAGGATTGATGATTGCTGATTGATGATTGATGATTGATGATTGATGATTGATGATTGATGATTGATGATTGATGATTGAAGATTGATGATTGATAATTGATGATTGATGATTAATCATTGATGATTGATGATTGATGATTGATGATTGATGATTGATGATTGACCTTTTATAGTTTATTTTATTTTTATATGATTGATGATTGATGATTGATGATTAATGATTGATGATTGATGATTGATGATTGATGATTGATGATTGATGATTGATGATTGATGATTGATGATTGATGATTGATGATTGATGATTGATGATTGGTGATTGATGATTGATGATTGATGATTGATGATTGATGATTGATGATTGATATTTGATGATTGATGATCGATTATTGATGATTGATGATTGATGATTGTGGATTGATGATTGATGATTGATGATTGATGATTGATGAGTGATGATTGATGATTGATGATTGATGATTGATGATTGATGATTGTTGATTGATGATTGATGATTGATGATTGATGATTTATGATAGATGGTATATGATTGATGATTGATGATTGATGATAGATGATTGATGATTGATGATTGATGATTGATGATTGATGATTGATGATTGATGATTGATGATTCAGGATTGCTGATTGGCAATTGAAGTATGATGATCAATTATTGATGATTGATGATTGATGATTGACCATTGATGATTGATGATTGATGATTCATGATTGATGATTGATGATTGATGATTGATGATTGATGATTGATGATTGATGATTTATGATTGATGATTGATGATTGATGATTGATGATTGATGATTGATGATTGATGATTGATGATTGATGATTGATGATTGATGATTGATGATTGATGATTGATGATTGATGATTGATGATTGATGATTGATGATTGATGATTGATGATTGATGATTGATGATTTCCGATTGATGATTGAATATTGATGATTGATGATTCCTGATTGATGATTGATGATTGATGATTGATGATTGATATTTGATGATTGATGATTGATGATTGATGATTGATGATTGATGATTGATGACTGATGATTGATGATTGATGATTGATGATTGATGATAGATGATTGATGATTCATTATTGATGATTGAGGGTTGATGATTGCTGATTGACGATTGATGATCGATCATTGATGATTGATGATTGATAACTGATGATTGATGATTGATGATTGATGATTGATGATTGATTATTCCTGATTGATGAATGAAAATCGATCATTAATGATTGATGATTGATGATTGATTATTGATGATTGATGATTGATGATTGATGATTGATGATTGATGATTGATGATTGATGATTGATGTTTGATGATTGACGATTGATGATTGCTGATTAATAATTGAAGTGTGATGATCGATTTTTGATCATTGATGATATGTTATACATGACTCATGGTTGTGGATTGATAATTGATGATTGATAATTGATGGTTGATGATTGATGATTGATGTTTGATAATTGATGATTGATGGTTAAGGATTGATGATTGATGACTGATAATTGCTGATTCATGATTGATGGTTGATTACTAATATTTGATGATTGTTGCTTGATGATTGATGACTAATGATTGATGATTGATGATTGATTATTGATGATTAATGATTGGTGATTGATGATTGATTATTGATGATTGATGATTGATGATTGATGATTGATGATTGATGATTGACAATTGATGATTGCTGATTGATAATTGAAGTTTGATGATCGATTATTGATCATTGATGTTATCTTATTGATGATTCGTGGTTGTGTATTGATAATTGATGATTGATTATTGATGGTTGATGATTGATGATTGATGATCGATGATTGATGATTGATGATAAATGATTGGTGATTGTTGATTGATGATTGATGATTGATGATTGATGATTGACGATTGATGACTGATGATTGATGATTGATGATTGATGATTGATGATTGATGATTGATGATTGATGATTGATGATTGATGATTGATGATTGATGATTGATGATTGATGATTGATGATTGATGATTGATGATTGACATTTGATGATTGCTGATTGATAATTGAAGTTTGATGATCGATAGTTGATCATTGATGTTATCTTATTGATGATTCATGGTTGTGGATTGATAATTGATGATTGATAATTGATGGTTGATGATTGATGATTGATGATTGATGATTGCTGATTAATGATTGATGACTGATGATTGATAATTGATGATTGATGATTGATGATTGATGATTGCTTATTGATGATTGATGATTGATGATTGATGATTGATGATTGATGATTGAAGATTGATGATTGATGATTGATGATTGGTGATTGATGAATAATGAATGATGGTTTATGAGGGATGATTGATGATTGATGATTGATGATTGATGATGCATGATTGATGATTGATGATTGATGATTGATGATTGATGATTGATGATTGATGATTGATGATTGATGATTGATGATTGATGATTGATGATTGATGATTGATGATTGATGATTGATGATTTCTGATTGATGATTGAATATTGATGATTGATGATTCCTGATTGATGATTGATGATTGATGATTGATGATTGATGATTGATGATTGATGATTGATGACTGATGATTGATGATTGATGATTGATGATTGATGATTGATGATTCATGATTGATGATGTAGGGTTGATGATTGCTGATTGACGATTGATGATTGATTATTGATGATTAATGATTGGTGATTGATGATTGATTATTGATGATTGATGATTGATGATTGATGATTGACAATTGATGATAGCTTATTGATAATTGAAGTTTGATGATCGATTATTGATCATTGATGTTATCTTATTGATGATTCGTGGTTATGGATTGATAATTGATGATTGATTATTGATGGTTGATGATTGATGATTGATGTTTGCTGATTGATGATTGATGATAAATGATTGGTGATTGTTGATTGATGATTGATGATTGATGATTAATGATTGATGATTGATGATTGATGATTGATGATTGATGATTGATGATTGATGATTGATGATTGATGATTGATGATTGATGATTGATGATTGATGATTGATGATTGATGATTGATGATTGATGATTGATGATTGATGATTGATGATTGATGATTGATGATTGATGATTGATGATTGATGATTGATGATTGCTGATTGATAATTGAAGTTTGATGATCGATTATTGATGATTGATGATTGTGGATTGATGATTGATGATTGATGATTGATGATTGATGATTGGTGATTGTTGATTGATGATTGATGATTGATGATTGATCATTGAAGATTGATGATTGATGATTGATAATTGATGATTGATGATAGATGATTGATGATTGATGATTAATGATTGATGATTGATGATTGATGATTGATGATTGATGATTGATGATTGATTATTGATGATTGATGATTGCTAATTGATAATTGAAGTTAGACGATCGATTATTGATCATTGATGTTATCTGATTGATGATTCATGGTTGTGGGATGATGATTGATTATTGATGATTGATGATTGATGATTGATGATTGATGATTGATGATTGATGATTGATGATTGATGATCAATGATTGATGATTGATGATTGATGATTGATGATTGAAGATTGATGATTGATGATTGATGCTTGATGATTGATGATTGTGGATTGATGATTGATGATTGATGATTGATGATTAATGATTTATGATTGATGATTTTTGATTGATGATTGATGGTTGATGATTGACGATTGATGATTGATGATTGATGATTGATGATTGATGATCAATTATTGATGATTGATGATTGATGATTGATGATTGATGATTGATGATTGATGATTGATAATTGATGATTGATGATTGATGATTGATGATTGATGATTGAGGATGGATGATTGCTGATTGATAATTGAAGTTTGATGATCGATTATTGATCATTGATGATATATTATTGATGATTCATGGTTGTGCATTGATAATTGATGGTTGAGGATTGATGATTGATGTTTGATGATTGATGATTGATGATTGATGATTGATGATTGATGATTAATGATTGATGATTGATGATTGATGATTGATAATTGCTGATTCATGATTGATGGTTGATGATTGATATTTTATGATTGATGATTGATGATTGATGACTGATGATTGATGATTGATGATTGATTATTGAATATTGATGATTGGTGATTGATGATTGATGATTGATTATTGATGATTGATGTTTGATGATTGATGATTGACAATTGATGATTGCTGATTGATAATTGAAGTTTGATGATCGATTATTGATCATTGCTGTTATCTTATTGATGATTCGTGGTTGTGGATTGATAATTGATGATTCATTATTGATGGTTGATGATTGATGATTGATGATTGATGATCAATGATTGATGATTGATGATTGATGATTGATGATTGATGATTGAAGATTGATGATTGATGATTGATGATTGATGATTGATGATTGATGATTGATGATTGATGATTTTGGATTGATGATTGATGATTGATGATTTATGATTGATGATTGATGATTGTTGATTGATGATTGATGGTTGATGATTGATGATTGATGATTGATGATTGATGATTGATGATCAATGATTGATGATTGATGATTGATGATTGATGATTGATGATTGATGATTGATGATTGATGATTGATGATTGATGATTGATGATCAATGATTGATGATAGATGATTGATGATTGATTATAGAAGATTGATGATTGATGATTGATGATTGATGATTGATGATTGTGGATTGATGATTGATGATTGATGATTGATGATTGATGATTGATGATTTATGATTGATGATTGATGATTGTTGATTGATGATTGATGGTTGATGATTGTTGATTGATGATTGATGGTTGATGATTGATGATTGATGATTGATGATTGATGATTGATGATTGATGATCAATGATTGATGATTGATAATTGATGATTGATGATTGATGATTGATGATTGATGATTGATGATTGTGGATTGATGATTGATGATTGATGATTGATGATTGATGAGTGATGATTGATGATTGATGATTGATGATTGATGATTGGTGATTGTTGATTGATGATTGATGATTAATGATTGATGATTGATGATTGATGATTGATGATTGATGATTTATGATTGATTATTGATGATTGATGATTGATGATTGATGATTGATAATTGCTGATTCATGATTGATGGTTGATTATAAATATTTGATGATTGATGATTGATGATTGGTGACTGATGATTGATGATTGATGATTGATTATTGATGATTAATGATTGGTGATTGATGATTGATTATTGATGATTGATGATTGATGATAGATGATTGACAATTGATGATTGCTGATTGATAATTGAAGTTTGATGATCGATTATTGATCATTGATGTTATCTTATTGATGATTCGTGGTTGTGGATTGATAATTGATGATTGATTATTGATGGTTGATGATTGATGATTGATGTTTGCTGATTGATGATTGATGATAAATGATTGGTGATTGTTGATTGATGATTGATGATTGATGATTAATGATTGATGATTGATGATTGATGATTGATGATTGATGATTGATGATTGATGATTGATGATTGATGATTGATGATTGATGATTGATGATTGATGATTGATGATTGATGATTGATGATTGATGATTAATGATTGATGATTGATGATTGATGATTGATGATTGATGATTGATGATTGATGATTGATGATTGATGATTGCTGATTGATAATTGAAGTTTGATGATCGATTATTGATGATTGATGATTGATGATTGATGATTGTGGATTGATGATTGATGATTGATGATTGATGATTGGTGATTGTTGATTGATGATTGATGATTGATGATTGATCATTGAAGATTGATGATTGATGATTGATAATTGATGATTGATGATAGATGATTGATGATTGATGATTGATGATTGATGATTGATGATTGATGATTGATGATTGATGCTTGATGATTGATGATTGATGATTGATGATTGATGATTGATGATTGATGATTGATGATTGATGATTGATGATTGATGATTGATGATTGATGATTGATGATTGATGATTGATGATTGATGGTCAATGATTGATGATTGATGATTGATGATTGATGATTGAAGATTGATGATTGATGATTGATGATTGATGATTGATGATTGTGGATTGATGATTGATGATTGATGATTAATGATTTATGATTGATGATTGTTGATTGATGATTGATGGTTGATGATTGACGATTGATGATTGATGATTGATGATTGATGATTGATGATCAATGATTGATGATTGATGATTGATGATTGATGATTGATGATTGATGATTGATAATTGATGATTGATGATTGATGATTGATGATTGATGATTGATGATTGAGGATGGATGATTGCTGATTGATAATTGAAGTTTGATGATCGATTATTGATCATTGATGATATATTATTGATGATTCATGGTTGTGCATTGATAATTGATGGTTGAGGATTGATGATTGATGTTTGATGATTGATGATTGATGATTGATGATTGATGATTGATGATTGATGATTGATGATTGATGATTAATGATTGATGATTGATGATTGATAATTGCTGATTCATGATTGATGGTTGATGATTGATATTTGATGATTGATGATTGATGATTGATGACTGATGATTGATGATTGATGATTGATTATTGAATATTGATGATTGGTGATTGATGATTGATGATTGATTATTGATGATTGATGTTTGATGATTGATGATTGATGATTGATGATTAAGGATTGATGATTGAGGATTGATGATTGATGATTGATGATTGAAGATTGATGATTGATGATTGATGATTGGTGATTAATGAAAAATTAATGATGGTTGTTGAAGGATGATTGATGATTGATGATTGATGAATGGTGATTGATGATAGATGATTGATGATTGATGATTGATGATTGATGATTGATGATTGATGATTCATGACTGATGATTTATGATTGATGAATGATGATTGATGTTTGATGATTGATGATTGATGATTGATGATTGATGATTGGTGATTGATGATTGATGATTGATGATTGACAATTGATGATTGCTGATTGATAATTGAAGTTTGATGATAGATTATTGATCATTGATGTTATCTTATTGATGATTCATGGTTGTGGATTGATAATTGATGATTGATTATTGATGGTTGATGATTGATGATTGATGTTTGCTGATTGATGATTGGTGATTGATGATTGATGATTGATGATTGATGATTGATGATTGATGATTGATGATTGATGATTGATGATTAATGATTGATGATTGATGATTGATGATTGATGATTGATGATTGATGATTGATGATTGATGATTGATGATTGATATTTGATGATTGATGATTGATGATTGATGATTGATGATTCATGACTGATGATTGATGATTGATGAATGATGATTGATGTTTGATGATTGATGATTGATGATTGATGATTGGTGATTGTTGATTGATGATTGATGATTGACAATTGATGATTGCTGATTGATAATAGAAGTTTGATGATCGATTATTGATCATTGATGTTATCTTATTGATGATTCATGGTTGTGGATTGATGATTGATTATCCATCATTGATGATTGATGATTGATGATTGATGATTGATGATTGATGATTGATGATTGATGATTGATGATTGATGATTGATGATTAAGGATTGATGATTGAGGATTGATGATTGATGATTGAAGATTGATGATTGATGATTGATGATTGGTGATTAATGAAAAATTAATGATGGTTGATGAAGGATGATTGATGATTGATGATTGATGAATGGTGATTGATGATAGATGATTGATGATTGATGATTGATTATTGATGATTGATGATTGATGATTGATGATTGATGATTGATGATCAATGATTGATGATAGATGATTGATGATTGATTATAGAAGATTGATGATTGATGATTGATGATTGATGATTGATGATTGATGATTGATGATTGATTATTGAATATTGATGATTGGTGATTGATGATTGATGATTGATTATTGATGATTGATGTTTGATGATTGATGATTGACAATTGATGATTGCTGATTGATAATTGAAGTTTGATGATCGATTATTGATCATTGCTGTTATCTTATTGATGATTCGTGGTTGTGGATTGATAATTGATGATTCATTATTGATGGTTGATGATTGATGATTGATGATTGATGATCAATGATTGATGATTGATGATTGATGATTGATGATTGATGATTGAAGATTGATGATTGATGATTGATGATTGATGATTGATGATTGATGATTTTGGATTGATGATTGATGATTGATGATTTATGATTGATGATTGATGATTGTTGATTGATGATTGATGGTTGATGATTGATGATTGATGATTGATGATTGATGATTGATGATCAATGATTGATGATTGATGATTGATGATTGATGATTGATGATTGATGATTGATGATTGATGATTGATGATTGATGATTGATGATTGATGATCAATGATTGATGATAGATGATTGATGATTGATTATAGAAGATTGATGATTGATGATTGATGATTGATGATTGATGATTGTGGATTGATGATTGATGATTGATGATTGATGATTGATGATTGATGATTGATGATTGATGATTTATGATTGATGATTGATGATTGTTGATTGATGATTGATGGTTGATGATTGTTGATTGATGATTGATGGTTGATGATTGATGATTGATGATTGATGATTGATGATTGATGATTGATGATCAATGATTGATGATTGATGATTGATGATTGATGATTGATGATTGTGGATTGATGATTGATGATTGATGATTGATGATTGATGAGTGATGATTGATGATTGATGATTGATGATTGATGATTGGTGATTGTTGATTGATGATTGATGATTAATGATTGATGATTGATGATTGATGATTGATGATTGATGATTTATGATTGATTATTGATGATTGATGATTGATGATTGATGATTGATAATTGCTGATTCATGATTGATGGTTGATTATTAATATTTGATGATTGATGATTGATGATTGGTGACTGATGATTGATGATTGATGATTGATTATTGATGATTAATGATTGGTGATTGATGATTGATTATTGATGATTGATGATTGATGATAGATGATTGACAATTGATGATTGCTGATTGATAATTGAAGTTTGATGATCGATTATTGATCATTGATGTTATCTTATTGATGATTCGTGGTTGTGGATTGATAATTGATGATTGATTATTGATGGTTGATGATTGATGATTGATGTTTGCTGATTGATGATTGATGATAAATGATTGGTGATTGTTGATTGATGATTGATGATTGATGATTAATGATTGATGATTGATGATTGATGATTGATGATTGATGATTGATGATTGATGATTGATGATTGATGATTGATGATTGATGATTGATGATTGATGATTGATGATTGATGATTAATGATTGATGATTGATGATTGATGATTGATGATTGATGATTGATGATTGATGATTGATGATTGATGATTGATGATTGCTGATTGATAATTGAAGTTTGATGATCGATTATTGATGATTGATGATTGATGATTGTGGATTGATGATTGATGATTGATGATTGGTGATTGTTGATTGATGATTGATGATTGATGATTGATCATTGAAGATTGATGATTGATGATTGATAATTGATGATTGATGATAGATGATTGATGATTGATGATTGATGATTGATGATTGATGATTGATGATTGATGATTGATGATTGATGATTGATGATTGATGATTGATGATTGATGATTGATGATTGATGATTGATGATTGATGATTGATGATTGATGATTGATGATTGATGATTGATGATCAATGATTGATGATTGATGATTGATGATTGAAGATTGATGATTGATGATTGATGATTGATGATTGATGATTGTGGATTGATGATTGATGATTGATGATTAATGATTTATGATTGATGATTGTTGATTGATGATTGATGGTTGATGATTGACGATTGATGATTGATGATTGATGATTGATGATTGATGATCAATGATTGATGATTGATGATTGATGATTGATGATTGATGATTGATGATTGATGATTGATAATTGATGATTGATGATTGATGATTGATGATTGATGATTGATGATTGAGGATGGATGATTGCTGATTGATAATTGAAGTTTGATGATCGATTATTGATCATTGATGATATATTATTGATGATTCATGGTTGTGCATTGATAATTGATGGTTGATGATTGATGATTGATGTTTGATGATTGATGATTGATGATTGATGATTGATGATTGATGATTGATGATTGATGATTGATGATTAATGATTGATGATTGATGATTGATAATTGCTGATTCATGATTGATGGTTGATGATTGATATTTGATGATTGATGATTGATGATTGATGACTGATGATTGATGATTGATGATTGATTATTGAATATTGATGATTGGTGATTGATGATTGATGATTGATTATTGATGATTGATGTTTGATGATTGATGATTGATGATTGATGATTAAGGATTGATGATTGAGGATTGATGATTGATGATTGAAGATTGATGATTGATGATTGATGATTGGTGATTAATGAAAAATTAATGATGGTTGTTGAAGGATGATTGATGATTGATGATTGATGAATGGTGATTGATGATAGATGATTGATGATTGATGATTGATGATTGATGATTGATGATTGATGATTCATGACTGATGATTTATGATTGATGAATGATGATTGATGTTTGATGATTGATGATTGATGATTGATGATTGATGATTGGTGATTGATGATTGATGATTGATGATTGACAATTGATGATTGCTGATTGATAATTGAAGTTTGATGATAGATTATTGATCATTGATGTTATCTTATTGATGATTCATGGTTGTGGATTGATAATTGATGATTGATTATTGATGGTTGATGATTGATGATTGATGTTTGCTGATTGATGATTGGTGATTGATGATTGATGATTGATGATTGATGATTGATGATTGATGATTGATGATTGATGATTGATGATTAATGATTGATGATTGATGATTGATGATTGATGATTGATGATTGATGATTGATGATTGATGATTGATGATTGATATTTGATGATTGATGATTGATGATTGATGATTGATGATTGATGATTCATGACTGATGATTGATGATTGATGAATGATGATTGATGTTTGATGATTGATGATTGATGATTGATGATTGGTGATTGTTGATTGATGATTGATGATTGACAATTGATGATTGCTGATTGATAATAGAAGTTTGATGATCGATTATTGATCATTGATGTTATCTTATTGATGATTCATGGTTGTGGATTGATGATTGATTATCCATCATTGATGATTGATGATTGATGATTGATGATTGATGATTGATGATTGATGATTGATGATTGATGATTAAGGATTGATGATTGAGGATTGATGATTGATGATTGAAGATTGATGATTGATGATTGATGATTGGTGATTAATGAAAAATTAATGATGGTTGATGAAGGATGATTGATGATTGATGATTGATGAATGGTGATTGATGATAGATGATTGATGATTGATGATTGATGATTGATTATTGATGATTGATGATTGATGATTGATGATTGATGATTGATGATTGATGATCAATGATTGATGATAGATGATTGATGATTGATTATAGAAGATTGATGATTGATGATTGATGATTGATGATTGATGATTGTGGATTGATGATTGATGATTGATGATTGATGATTGATGATTGATGATTGATGATTTATGATTGATGATCAATGATTGATGATTGATAATTGATGATTGATGATTGATGATTGATGATTGATGATTGTGGATTGATGATTGATGATTGATGATTGATGAGTGATGATTGATGATTGATGATTGATGATTGATGATTGATGATTGATGATTGATGATTAATGATTGATGATTGATGATTGATGATTGATGATTGATGATTTATGATTGATGATTGATGATTGATGATTGATGATTGATGATTGATGATTGATGATTGATGATGGATGATTGCTGATTGATAATTGAAGTTTGATGATCGATTATTGATCATTAATGTTATCTGATTGATGATTCATGGTTGTGGATTGATGATTGATTATCCATCATTGATGATTGATGATTGATGATTGATGATTGATGATTGATGATTGATGATTGATGATTGATGATTGATGATTGATGATCAATGATTGATGATAGATGATTGATGATTGATTATAGAAGATTGATGATTGATGATTGTTGATTGATGATTGATGGTTGATGATTGTTGATTGATGATTGATGGTTGATGATTGATGATTGATGATTGATGATTGATGATTGATGATCAATGATTGATGATTGATAATTGATGATTGATGATTGATGATTGATGATTGATGATTGTGGATTGATGATTGATGATTGATGATTGATGAGTGATGATTGATGATTGATGATTGATGATTGATGATTGATGATTGATGATTGATGATTGATGATTAATGATTGATGATTGATGATTGATGATTGATGATTGATGATTTATGATTGATGATTGATGATTGATGATTGATGATTGATGATTGATGATTGATGATTGATGATGGATGATTGCTGATTGATAATTGAAGTTTGATGATCGATTATTGATCATTAATGTTATCTGATTGATGATTCATGGTTGTGGATTGATGATTGATTATCCATCATTGATGATTGATGATTGATGATTGATGATTGATGATTGATGATTGATGATTGATGATTGATGATTGATGATTAAGGATTGATGATTGAGGATTGATGATTGATGATTGAAGATTGATGATTGATGATTGATGATTGGTGATTAATGAAAAATTAATGATGGTTGATGAAGGATGATTGATGATTGATGATTGATGAATGGTGATTGATGATTGATGATTGATGATTGATGATTGATGATTGATTATTGATGATTGATGATTGATGATTGATGATTGATGATTGATGATTGATGATTGATGATTGATGATTGATGATTGATGATTGATGATTGATGATTGAGGATTGATGATTGATGAGTGCAGATTGATGATTGATTATCGATCATTGATGATTGATGATTGAAGAATGATGATTGATGATTGATGATTGATGATTGATGATTGATGATTGATGATTGATGATCGATGATTGATGATTGATGATTGATGATTGATGATTGATGATTGATGATTGATGATTGATGATTGATGATTGATGATTGATGATTGATGATTGATGATTGATGATTGATGATTGATGATTGATGATTGATGAGTGATGATTGATGATTGATGATTGATGATTGATGATTGACGTTTGATGGTTGCTGATTGATAACTGAAGTTTGATGATCGATTATTGATCATTGATGATATGTTATTGATGATTCATGGTTGTGCATTGATAATTGATGATTGATAATTGATGCTTGATGATTGATGATTGATGTTTGATGATTGATGATTGATGATGAATGATTGATGATTGATGATTGATAATTGCTGATTCATGATTGATGGTTGATGATTGATATTTGATGATTGATGATTGGTGATTGATGATTGATGATTGATTATTGATGATTGATGATTGATGATTGATGATTGATGATTGATGATTGTTGATTGATGATTGATGATTGATGATTGATGATTGATGATTGACAAGTGATAATTGAAGTTTGATGATCGATTATTGATCATTGATGTTATCTCATATATTATTCATGGTTGTGGATTGATAATTGATGATTGATTATTTATGGTTGATGATTGATGATTGATGTTTGCTGATTGATGATTTATGATAAATGATTGATGATTGATCATTGAAAACTGCTGATTCATGATTAATGGTTGATTATTGATACTTTATGATTGACGATTGATGATTGATGATTGATGATAAATGGTTGATGATTGATGATTTATGATTTATGATTGATGATTGATGATCGATGATTGATGATTGATGATTGATGAGTGATGATTGATGATTGATGATTGATGATTGATGATTGGTGATTGATGATTGATGATTGATGATTGATGATTTATGATTGATGGTTGATGATTGATGATTGTGGATTGATGACCGATGATTGATGATTGATAATTGCTGATTCATGATTGATGATTGATGATTGGAGATTGATGATTGATGATTGATGATTGGTGATTGATGAATAATGAATGATGGTTGATGAGGGATGATTGATGATTGATGATTGATAATTGATGATCGATGATTGAGGATTGATGATTGCTGATTGATGATTGATGATTGATGATTGATGATTGATGATTGATGATTGATGATTGATGATTGATGATTGATGATTGATGATTGATTACTGATGATTGATAATTGATGATTGATGATTGATCATTGATGATTGATGATTGATGATTGATGATTGATGATTGATGATTGATGATTGATGATTGATGATTGATGATTGATGATTGATGATTGATGATTGACGATTGATGATTGATGATTGATGATTGATGATTGATGATTGATGATTGATGATTGATGATTGATGATTGATGATTGATGATCGATGATTGATGATTGATGATTGATGAGTGATGATTGATGATTGATGATTGATGATTGATGATTGATGATTGGTGATTGATGATTGATGATTGATGATTGATGATTGATGATTTATGATTGATGGTTGATGATTGATGATTGTGGATTGATGATCGATGATTGATGATTGATAATTGCTGATTCATGATTGATGATTGATGATTGATGATTGGAGATTGATGATTGATGATTGATGATTGGTGATTGATGAATAATGAATGATGGTTGATGAGGGATGATTGATGATTGATGATTGATAATTGATGATCGATGATTGAGGATTGATGATTGCTGATTGATGATTGATGATTGATGATTGATGATTGATGATTGATGATTGATGATTGATGATTGATGATTGATTACTGATGATTGATAATTGATGATTGATGATTGATGAATGATGATTGATGATTGATGATTGATGATTGATGATTGATGATTGATGATTGATGATTGATGATTGATGATCGATGATTGATGATTGATGATTGATGATTGATGATTGATGATTGATGATTGATGATTGATGATTGATGATTGATGATTGATGATTGATGATTGATGATTGATGATTGATGATTGATGATTGATGATTGATGAGTGATGATTGATGATTGATGATTGATGATTGACGTTTGATGGTTGCTGATTGATAACTGAAGTTTGATGATCGATTATTGATCATTGTTGATATGTTATTGATGATTCATGGTTGTGCATTGATAATTGATGATTGATAATTGATGGTTGATGATTGATGATTGATGTTTGATGATTGATGATTGATGATGAATGATTGATGATTGATGATTGATAATGGCTGATTCATGATTGATGGTTGATGATTGATATTTGATGATTGATGATTGGTGATTGATGATTGATGATTGATTATTGATGATTGATGATTGATGATTGATGATTGTTGATTGATGATTGATGATTGATGATTGATGATTGATGATTGACAAGTGATAATTGAAGTTTAATGATCGATTATTGATCATTGATGTTATCTCATTGATTATTCATGGTTGGGGATTGATAATTGATGATTGATTATTTATGGTTGATGATTGATGATTGATGTTTGCTGATTGATGATTCATGATAAATGATTGATGATTGATCATTGAAAATTGCTGATTCATGATTAATGGTTGATTATTGATACTTTATGATTGACGATTGATGATTGATGATTGATGATAAATGGTTAATGATTGATGATTTATGAATTATGATTGATGATTGATGATCGATGATTGATGATTGATGATTGATGAGTGATGATTGATGATTGATGATTGATGATTGATGATTGGTGATTGATGATTGATGATTGATGATTGATGATTTATGATTGATGGTTGATGATTGATGATTGTGGATTGATGATCGATGATTGATGATTGATAATTGCTGATTCATGATTGATGATTGATGATTGATGATTGGAGATTGATGATTGATGATTGATGATTGGTGATTGATGAATAATGAATCATGGTTGATGAGGGATGATTGATGATTGATGATTGATGATTGATAATTGATGATCGATGATTGAGGATTGATGATTGCTGATTCATGATTGATGATTGATGATTGATGATTGATGATTGATGATTGATGATTGATTACTGATGATTGATAATTGATGATTGGTGATTGATCATTGATGATTGATGATTGATGATTGATGATTGATGATTGATGATTGATGATTGATGATTGATGATTGATGATTGATGATTGATGATTGATGATTGATGATTGATGATTGATGATTGATGATTGATGATTGATGATTGATGATTAATGATTGATGATTGATGACTGATGATTGATAATTGAGGATTGATGATTGATGATTGATGATTGATGATTGATGATTGATGATTGATGATAGATGATTGATGATTGATGATTGATGATTGATGATTGATGATTGATGATTGATGATTGATGATTGAAGATTGATGATCGATTACTCCTGATTGTTGATTGATGAATAATGAATGATGGTTGATGAGGGATGATTGATGATTGATGATTGATGATTGCTGATTGATGATTGATGATTGATGATTGAAGATTGATGATTGATAATTGATGATTGATGATTGATGATTGATGATTGATGATTGATGATTGATGATTGATGATTGATGACTGATGATTGATAATTGAGGATTGATGATTGATGATTGATGATTGATGATTGATGATTGATGATTGATGATTGATGATTGATGATAGATGATTGATGATTGATGATTGATGATTGATGATTGATGATTGATGATTGATGATTGATGATTGAAGATTGATGATCGATTATTCCTGATTGGTGATTGATGAATAATGAATGATGGTTGATGAGGGATGATTGATGATTGATGATTGATGATTGAGGGTTAATGATTGCTGATTGATGATTGATGATTGATGATTGAAGATTGATGATTTATAATTGATGATTGATGATTAATGATTGATGATTGATGATTGATGATTGATGATTGATGATTGATGATTGATGATTGATGATTGATGATTGATGATTGATGATTGATGATTGAGGGTTGATGATTGCTGATTGATGATTGATGATTGATGATTGAAGATTGATGATTGATAATTGATGATTGATGATTAATGATTGATGATTGATAATTGATGATTGATGATTGATGATTGATGATTGATGATTGATGATTGATGATTGATGATTGATGATTGATGATTGAAGATTGATGATTGATGATTGATAATTGATGATTGGCGATTGATGAATAATGAATGATGGTTGATGAGGGATGATTGATGAATGATGATTGATGATTAATGATTGATGATTGATGATTGATGATTGATGATTGATGATTGATGATTGATGATTGATGATTGATGATTGATGATTGATGATTGATGATTGATGATTGATGATTGATGATTGATGATTGATGATTGATGATTGATGATTGATGATTGAGGATTGATGATTGCTGATTGATTATTGATGATCGATCATTGATGATTGTTGATTGATGATTGATGGTTGATGATTGATGATTGCTGATTGATGATTGATGATTGATGATTGATGATTGATGATCAATGATTGATGATTGATGATTGATGATTGATGATTGATGATTGATGATTGATGATTGATGATTGATGATTGTGGATTGATGATTGATGATTGATGATTGATGATTGATGATTGATGATTGATGATTGATGATTGATGATTGATGATTGGTGATTGTTGATTGATGATTGATGATTAATGATTGATGATTGATGATTGATGATTGATGATTGATGATTGATGATTGATGATTGATGATTGATGATTGATGATTGATGATTGATGATTGATGATTGATGATTGATGATTGATGATTGATGATTGATGATTGATGATGGATGATTGCTGATTGATAATTGAAGTTTGATGATCGATTATTGATCATTGATGTTATCTGATTGATGATTCATGGTTGTGGATTGATTATTGATTATCCATCATTGATGATTGATGATTGATGATTGATGATTGATGATTGATGATTGTGGATTGATGATTGATGATTGATGATTGATGATTGATGATTGAAGATTGATGATTGATGGTTGATGATTGGTGATTAATGAAAAATTAATGATGGTTGATGAAGGATGATTGATGATTGATGAATGGTGATTGATGATTGATGATTGATGATTGATGATTGATGATTGATTATTGATGATTGATGATTGATGATTGATGATTGATGATTGATGATTGATGATTGATGATTGATGATTGATGATTGATGATTGATGATTGATGAGTGATGATTGATGATTGATGATTGATGATTGATGATTGATGATTGACGTTTGATGGTTGCTGATTGATAATTGAAGTTTGATGATCGATTATTGATCATTGATGATATGTTATTGATGATTCATGGTTGTGCATTGATAATTGATGATTGATAATTGATGGTTGATGATTGATGATTGATGATTGATGTTTGATGATTGATGATTGATGATTGATGATTGATGATTAATGATTGATGATTGATGATTGATAATTGCTGATTCATGATTGATGGTTGATGATTGATATTTGATGATTGATGATTGGTGACTGATGATTGATGATTGATGATTGATGATTGATTATTGATGATTGATGATTGATGATTGATGATTGTTGATTGATGATTGATGATTGATGATTGATGATTGATGATTGATGATTGATGATTGACAAGTGATAATTGAAGTTTGATGATCGATTATTGATCATTGATGTTATCTTATTGATTATTCATGGTTGTGGATTGATAATTGATGATTGATTTTATATGGTTGATGATTGATGATTGATGTTTGCTGATTGATGATTCATGATAAATGATTGATGATTGATCATTGAAAATTGCTGATTCATGATTAATGGTTGATTATTGATACTTTATGATTGACGATTGATGATTGATGATTGATGATAAATGGTTGATGATTGATGATTTATGATTTATGATTGATGATTGATGATCGATGATTGATGATTGATGATTGATGAGTGATGATTGATGATTGATGATTGATGATTGGTGATTGATGATTGATGATTGATAATTGATGATTTATGATTGATGGTTGATGATTGATGATTGTGGATTGATGATTGATGATTGATGATTGATAATTGCTGATTCATGATTGATGATTGATGGTTGATGATTGGAGATTGATGATTGATGATTGATGATTGATGATTGGTGATTGATGAATATTGAATGATGGTTGATGAGGGATGATTGATGATTGATGATTGATGATTGATAATTGATGATCGATGATTGAGGATTGATGATTGCTGATTGATGATTGATGATTGATGATCGATGATTGATGATTGATGATTGATGACTGATGATTGATAATTGATGATTGATGATTGATCATTGATCATTGATGATTGATGATTGATGATTGATGCTTGATGATTGATGATTGATGATTGATGATTGATGATTGATGATTGATGATTGATGATTGATGATTGATGATTGATGACTGATGATTGATAATTGAGGATTGATGATTGATGATTGATGATTGATGATTGATGATTGATGATTGATGATTGATGATTGATGATAGATGATTGATGATTGATGATTGATGATTGATGATTGATGATTGATGATTGATGATTGATGATTGATGATTGATGATTGATGATTGAAGATTGCTGATCGATTATTCCTGATTGGTGATTGATGAATAATGAATGATGGTTGATGAGGGATGATTGATGATTGATGATTGATGATTGAGGGTTGATGATTGCTGATTGATGATTGATGATTGATGATTGATGATTGAAGATTGATGATTGATAATTGATGATTGATGATTAATGATTGATGATTGATGATTGATGATTGATGATTGATGATTGATGATTGATGATTGATGATTGATGATTGATGATTGATGATTGATGATTGATGATTGATGATTGATGATTGATGATTGATGATTGATGATTGATGATTGATGATTGATGATTGATGATTGATGATTGAAGATTGATGATTGATGATTGATAATTGATGATTGGCGATTGATGAATAATGAATGATGGTTGATGAGGGATGATTGATGAATGATGATTGATGATTGATGATTGATTGATCATTGATGATTGATGATTGATGATTGATGATTGATGATTGATGATTGATAATTGATGATTGATGATTGATGATTGATGATTGATGATTGATGATTGATGATTGATGATTGATGATTGATGATTGATGATTGATGATTGAGGATTGATGATTTTTGATTGATTATTGATGATCGATCATTGATGATTGATAATTGATGATTGATGATTGATGATTGATGATTGAATATTGATGATTGATGATTGATGATTGATTATTCTTGATTGATGATTGATGGTTGATGATTAATGATTGATGATTGATGATTGACGATTGATGATTGCTGATTAATAATTGAAGTGTGATGATCGATTATTGATCATTGATGATATGTTATTGACGATTCATGGTTGTGGATTGATAATTGATGATTGATAATTGTTGGTTGATGATTGATGATTGATGATTTATGTTTGATGATTGATGAGTGATGATTAATGATTGATGATTTATGATTGATAATTGCTGATTCATGATTGATGGTTGATTATTAATATTTGATGATTGATGATTGATGATTGATGATTGATGATTGATGATTGATGATTGATGATTGATGATTGATGATTGATGATTGATGATTGATATTTGATGATTGATGATTGATGATTGATGATTAATGACTGATGATTGATGATAGATGATTGATGATTGATGTTTGATGATTGATGATTGATGATTGATGATTGATGATTGATGATTGGTGATTGATGATTGATGATTGATGATTGATGATTGACAATTGATGATTGCTGATTAATAATTGAAGTTTGATGATCGATTATTGATCATTGATGTTATCTTATTGATGATTCATGGTTGTGGATTGATAATTGATGATTGATTATTGATGGTTGATGATTGATGATTGATGTTTGCTGATTGATGATTGATGATTGATGATAAATGATTGGTGATTGTTGATTGATGATTGATGATTGGTGATTGATGATTGATGATTGATGATTGATGATTGATGATTGATGATTGATGATTGATGATTGATGATTGATGATTAATGATTGATGATTGATGATTGATGATTGATGATTGATGATTGATGATTGATGATTGATGATTGATATTTGATGATTGATGATTGATGATTGATGATTGATGATTGATGATTGATGATTGATGATTCATGACTGATGATTGATGATTGATGAATGATGATTGATGTTTGATGATTGATGATTGATGATTGATGATTGATGATTGGTGATTGATGATTGATGATTGATGATTGACAATTGATGATTGCTGATTGATAATAGAAGTTTGATGATCGATTATTGATCATTGATGTTATCTTATTGATGATTCATGGTTGTGGATTGATAATTGATGATTGATTATTGATGGTTGATGATTGATGATTGATGTTTGCTGATTGATGATTGATGATAAATGATTGGTGATTGTTGATTGATGATTGATGATTGATGATTGATGACTGATGATTGATAATTGAGGATTGATGATTGATGATTGATGATTGATGATTGATGATTGATGATAGATGATTGATGATTGATGATTGATAATTGATGATTGATGATTGATGATTGATGATTGATGATTGATGATTGATGATTGATGATTGATGATTGATGATTGATGATTGATGATTGATGATTGATGATTGAAGATTGCTGATCGATTATTCCTGATTGGTGATTGATGAATAATGAATGATGGTTGATGAGGGATGATTGATGATTGATGATTGATGATTGAGGGTTGATGATTGCTGATTGATGATTGATGATTGATGATTGAAGATTGATGTTTGATAATTGATGATTGATGATTAATGATTGATGATTGATGATTGATGATTGATGATTGATGATTGATGATTGATGATTGATGATTGATGATTGATGATTGATGATTGATGATTGATGATTGATGATTGATGATTGATGATTGATGATTGATGATTTGTGATTGATGATTGAAGATTGATGATTGATGATTGATAATTGATGATTGGCGATTGATGAATAATGAATGATGGTTGATGAGGGATGATTGATGAATGATGATTGATGATTGATGATTGATGATTGATGATTGATGATTGATGATTGATGATTGATGATTGATGATTGATGATTGATGATTGATGATTGATGATTGATGATTGATGATTGATGATTGAGGATTGATGATTGCTGATTGATTATTGATGATCGATCATTGATGATTGATAATTGATGATTGATGATTGATGATTGAATATTGATGATTGATGATTGATGATTGATGATTGATGATTCATGATTGATGATTGATGATTGATGATTGACGATTGATGATTGCTGATTAATAATTGAAGTGTGATGATCGATTATTGATCATTGATGATATGTTATTGACGATTCATGGTTGTGGATTGATAATTGATGATTGATTATTGATGGTTGATGATTGATGATTGATGTTTGCTGATTGATGATTGATGATAAATGATTGGTGATTGTTGATTGATGATTGATGATTGATGATTGATGACTGATGATTGATAATTGAGGATTGATGATTGATGATTGATGATTGATGATTGATGATTGATGATAGATGATTGATGATTGATGATTGATGATTGATGATTGATGATTGATGATTGATGATTGATGATTGATGATTGATGATTGATGATTGATGATTGATGATTGATGATTGATGATTGATGATTGAAGATTGCTGATCGATTATTCCTGATTGGTGATTGATGAATAATGAATGATGGTTGATGAGGGATGATTGATGATTGATGATTGATGATTGAGGGTTGATGATTGCTGATTGATGATTGATGATTGATGATTGAAGATTGATGTTTGATAATTGATGATTGATGATTAATGATTGATGATTGATGATTGATGATTGATGATTGATGATTGATGATTGATGATTGATGATTGATGATTGATGATTGATGATTGATGATTGATGATTGATGATTGATGATTGATGATTGATGATTGATGATTGATGATTGATGATTTGTGATTGATGATTGAAGATTGATGATTGATGATTGATAATTGATGATTGGCGATTGATGAATAATGAATGATGGTTGATGAGGGATGATTGATGAATGATGATTGATGATTGATGATTGATGATTGATGATTGATGATTGATAATCGATGATTGATATTTGATGATTGATGATCGATTATTGATGATTGATGATTGTGGATTGATGATTGATGATTGATGATTGATGATTGATGATTGTTGATTGGTGATTGATGATTGATGATTGATGATTGATGATTGATGATTTATGATTGATGATTAATGATTGATGATTGATGATTGATGATTGATGATTGATGATTGATGATTGATGATCGATGATTGATATTTGATGATTGATGATCGATTATTGATGATTGATGATTGTGGATTGATGATTGATGATTGATGATTGATGATTGATGATTGATGATTGTTGATTGATGATTGATGATTGATGATTGATGATTGATGATTGATGATTGATGATTGATGATTGATGATTGATGATAGATGATTGATGATTGATGATTGATGATTGATGATTGATGATTGATGATTGATGATTGATGATTGATGATTGATGATTGATGATTGATGATTGATGATTGATGATTGATGATTGAAGATTGCTGATCGATTATTCCTGATTGGTGATTGATGAATAATGAATGATGGTTGATGAGGGATGATTGATGATTGATGATTGATGATTGAGGGTTGATGATTGCTGATTGATGATTGATGATTGATGATTGAAGATTGATGTTTGATAATTGATGATTGATGATTAATGATTGATGATTGATGATTGATGATTGATGATTGATGATTGATGATTGATGATTGATGATTGATGATTGATGATTGATGATTGATGATTGATGATTGATGATTGATGATTGATGATTGATGATTGATGATTGATGATTGATGATTTGTGATTGATGATTGAAGATTGATGATTGATGATTGATAATTGATGATTGGCGATTGATGAATAATGAATGATGGTTGATGAGGGATGATTGATGAATGATGATTGATGATTGATGATTGATGATTGATGATTGATGATTGATGATTGATGATTGATGATTGATGATTGATGATTGATGATTGATGATTGATGATTGATGATTGCTGATTGATTATTGATGATCGATCATTGATGATTGATAATTGATGATTGATGATTGATGATTGAATATTGATGATTGATGATTGATGATTGATGATTCATGATTGATGATTGATGATTGATGATTGACAATTGATGATTGCTGATTGATAATTGAAGTTTGATGATCGATTATTGATCATTGATGTTATCTTATTGATGATTCATGGTTGTGGATTGATAATTGATGATTGATTATTGATGGTTGATGATTGATGATTGATGTTTGCTGATTGATGATTGATGATAAATGATTGGTGATTGTTGATTGATGATTGATGATTGGTGATTGATGATTGATGATTGATGATTGATGATTGATGATTGATGATTGATGATTGAGGATTGATGATTGCTGATTGATTATTGATGATCGATCATTGATGATTGATAATTGATGATTGATGATTGATGATTGAATATTGATGATTGATGATTGATGATTGATGATTCATGATTGATGATTGATGATTGATGATTGACGATTGATGATTGCTGATTAATAATTGAAGTGTGATGATCGATTATTGATCATTGATGATATGTTATTGACGATTCATGGTTGTGGATTGATAATTGATGATTGATAATTGTTGGTTGATGATTGACGATTGATGATTTATGTTTGATGATTGATGAGTGATGATTAATGATTGATGATTTATGATTGATAATTGCTGATACATGATTGATGGTTGATTATTAATATTTGATGATTGATGATTGATGATTGATGATTGATGATTGATGATTGATGATTGATGATTGATGATTGATGATTGATGATTGATGATTGATGATTGATGATTGATATTTGATGATTGATGATTGATGATTGATGATTAATGACTGATGATTGATGATAGATGATTGATGATTGATGTTTGATGATTGATGATTGATGATTGATGATTGGTGATTGATGATTGATGATTGATGATTGATGATTGATGATTGACAATTGATGATTGCTGATTGATAATTGAAGTTTGATGATCGATTATTGATCATTGATGTTATCTTATTGATGATTCATGGTTGTGGATTGATAATTGATGATTGATTATTGATGGTTGATGATTGATGATTGATGTTTGCTGATTGATGATTGATGATAAATGATTGGTGATTGTTGATTGATGATTGATGATTGGTGATTGATGATTGATGATTGATGATTGATGATTGATGATTGATGATTAATGATTGATGATTGATGATTGATGATTAATGATTGATGATTGATGATTGATGATTGATGATTGATGATTGATGATTGATGATTGATGATTGATGATTGATGATTGATATTTGATGATTGATGATTGATGATTGATGATTGATGATTGATGATTCATGACTGATGATTGATGATTGATGAGTGATGATTGATGTTTGATGATTGATGATTGATGATTGATGATTGGTGATTGATGATTGATGGTCGACAATTGATGATTGCTGATTGATAATTGAAGTTTGATGATCGATTATTGATCATTGATGTTATCTTATTGATGATTCATGGTTGTGGATTGATAATTGATGATTGATTATTGATGGTTGATGATTGATGATTGATGTTTGCTGATTGATGATTGATGATAAATGATTGGTGATTGTTGATTGATGATTGATGATTGGTGATTGATGATTGATGATTGATGATTGATGATTGATGATTGATGATTGATGATTGATGATTGCTGATTGATGATTAATGATTGATGATTGATAATTGATGATTGATGATTGATGATTGATGATTGAGGATTGCTGATTGATAATTGAAGTTTGATGATCGATTATTGATGATTGATGATTGATGATTGTGGATTTATGATTGATGATTGATGATCGATGATTGATGATTGATGATTGATGATTGATGATTGATGATTGATGATTGATGATTGGTGATTGATGATTGATGATTGATGATTGATGATTGATGATTTATGATTGATGGTTGCTGATTGATGATTGTGGATTGATGATTGATGATTGATAATTGCTGATTCATGATTGATGATTAATGATTGATGATTGATGATTGGAGATTGATGATTGATGATTGGTGATTGGTGATTGATGAATAATGAATGATGGTTGATGAGGGATGATTGATGGATGATGATTGATGATTGATGATTGATGATTGATGATTGATAATTGATGATTGATGATTGAGGATTGATTATTGCTGATTGATGATTGATGATTGCTGATTGATGATTGATGATTGATGATTGATGATTGATGATTGATGATTGATGACTGATGATTGATAATTGATGATTGATGATTGATTATTGGTGATTGATGATTGATGATTGATGATTGATGATTGATGATTGATGATTGATGATTGATGATTGATGATTGATGATTGATGACTGATAATTAATGATTGATGATTGATGATTGATGATTGATGATTGATGATTGATGATTGACATTTGATGATTGATGATTGATGATTGATGATTCATGACTGATGATTGATGATTGATGAATGATGATTGATGTTTGATGATTGATGATTGATGATTGATGATTGATGATTGGTGATTGATGATTGATGATTGATGATTGACAATTGATGATTGCTGATTGATAATTGAAGTTTGATTATCGATTATTGATCATTGATGTTATCTTATTGATGATTCATGGTTGTGGAGTGATAATTGATGATTGATTATTGATGGTTGATGATTGATGATTGATGTTTGCTGATTGATGATTGATGATAAATGATTGGTGATTGTTGATTGATGATTGATGATTGGTGATTGATGATTGATGATTGATGATTGATGATTGATGATTGATGATTGATGATTGATGATTGATGATTAATGATTGATGATTGATGATTGATGATTGATGATTGATGATTGATGATTGATGATTGATGATTGATGATTGATGATTGATGATTGATGATTGATGATTGAGGATTGCTGATTGATAATTGAAGTTTGATGATCAATTATTGATGATTGATGATTGATGATTGTGGATTTATGATTGATGATTGATGATCGATGATTGATGATTGATGATTGATGATTGATGATTGATGATTGATGATTGATGATTGATGATTGATGATTGATGATTGATGATTGATGATTGATGATTGGTGATTGATGATTGATTATTGATGATTGATGATTTATGATTGATGGTTGATGATTGATAATTGTGGATTGATGATTGATGATTGATGATTGATAATTGCTGAATCATGATTGATGATTAATGATTGATGATTGATGATTGGAGATTGATGATTGATGATTGGTAATTGGTGATTGATGAATAATGAATGATGGTTGATGAGGGATGATTGATGATTGCTGATTGATGATTGATGATTGATGATTGATGATTGAGAATTGAAGATTGCTGATTGATGATTGATGATTGATGATTGAAGATTGATGATTGATGATTGATGATTGATGATTGATGATTGAAGATTGATGATTGATAATTGATGATTGATGATTAATCATTGATGATTGATGATTGATGATTGATGATTGATGATTGATTATTGATGATTGAAGATTGATGATCGATGATTGATGATTGGCGATTGGTGAATAATGAATGATGGTTGATGAGGGATGATTGATGATTGATGATTGATGATTGATGATTGATGATTGATGATTGATGATTGATGATTGATGATTGATGATTGATGATTGATGATTGATGATTGATGATTGATGATTGATGATTGATGATTGATGATTGATGATTGATGATTGATGATTGATGATTGATGATTGATGATTGATGATTGATGATTGAGGATTGATGATTGCTGATTGATTATTGATGATCGATCCTTGATGATTGATAATTGTTGATTGATGATTGAGGATTGATGATTGCTGATTGATGATTGATGATTGATGATTGATGATTGATGATTGATGATTGATGATTGAAAATTGATGATTGATAATTGATGATTGATGATTAATGATTGATGATTGATGATTGATGATTGATGATTGATGACTGATGATTGATGATTGATGATTGTTGATTGATGATTGATGATTGATGATTGATGATTGATTATTGATGATTGAAGATTGAAGATTGATGATTGATGATTGATGATTGATGATTGGCGATTGATGAATAATGAATGATGGTTGATGAGGGATGATTGATGATAGATGATTGATGATTGATGATTGATGATTGATGATTGATGACTGACGATTGATAATTGAGGATTGATGATTGATGATTAATGATTGATGATTGATGATTGATGATTGATGATTGATGATTGATGATAGATGATTGATGATTGATGATTGATGATTGATGATTGATGATTGATGATTGATGATTGATGATTGATGATTGATGATTGATGATTGATGATTGAAGATTGATGATCGATTATTCCTGATTGGTGATTGATGAATAATGAATGATGGTTGATGAGGGATGATTGGTGATTGATGATTGATGATTGATGATTGATGATTGATGATTGATGATTGATGATTGAGGATTGATGATTGCTGATTGATGATTGATGATTGATGATTGATGATTGATGATTGAAGATTGATGATTGATAATTGATGATTGATGATTAATGATTGATGATTGATGATTGATGATTGATGATTGATGATTGATGATTGATGATTGATGATTGATGATTGATGATTGATGATTGATGATTGATGATTGATGATTGATGATTGATGATTGATGATTGATGATTGAAGATTGATGATTGATGATTGATGATTGGCGATTAATCAATAATGAATGATGGTTGATGAGGGATGATTGATGATTGATGATTGATGATTGATGATTGATGATTGATGATTTATGATTGATGATTGATGATTGATGATTGATGATTGATGATTGATGATTGATGATTGATGATTGATGATTGATGATTGATGATTGATGATTGATGATTGATGATTGATGATTGATGATTGATGATTGATGATTGATGATTGAGGATTGATGATTGCTGATTGATTATTGATGATCGATCATTGATGATTGATAATTGACGATTGATGATTGATGATTGATGATTGAATATTGATGATTGATGATTGATGATTGATGATTGAAGATTGATTATTCCTGATTGATGATTGATGATCGATGATTGATGATTGATGATTGATGATTGATGATTGATGATTGATGATTGATGATTGATGATTGATGATTGCTGATTGATGATTGATGATTGATGATTGATGATTGATGATTGATGATTGATGATTGATGATTGATGATTGATGATTGATGATTGATGATTGACGATTAATGATTGCTGATTAATAATTGAAGTGTGATGATCGATTATTGATCATTGATGATATGTTATTGATGATTCATGGTTGTGGATTGATAACTGATGATTGATAATTGATGGTTGATGATTGATGATTGATGATTTATGTTTGATGATTGATGAGTGATGATTAATGATTGATGATTTATGATTGATAATTGCTGATTCATGATTGATGGTTGATTATTAATATTTGATGATTGATGATTGATGATTGATGATTGATGATTGAAGACTGATTATTGATGATTGATGATTGGTGATTGATGATTGATGATTGATTATTGATGATTGACAATTGATGATTGCTGATTGATAATTGAAGTTTGATGATCGATTATTGATCATTGATTTTATCTTAATGATGATTCATGGTTGTGGATTGATAATTGATGATTGATTATTGATGGTTGATGATTGATGATTGAGGTTTGCTGATTGATGATTGATGATAAATTATTGGTGATTGTTGATTGATGATTGATGATTGGTGATTGATGATTGATGATTGATGATTGATGATTGATGATTTATGATTGATGATTAATGATTGATGATTGATGATTGATGATTGATGATTGATGATTGATGATTGATGATCGATGATTGATATTTGATGATTGATGATCGATTATTGATGATTGATGATTGTGGATTGATGATTGATGATTGATGATTGATGATTGATGATTGTTGATTGGTGATTGATGATTGATGATTGATGATTGATGATTGATGATTTATGATTGATGATTAATGATTGATGATTGATGATTGATGATTGATGATTGATGATTGATGATTGATGATCGATGATTGATATTTGATGATTGATGATCGATTATTGATGATTGATGATTGTGGATTGATGATTGATGATTGATGATTGATGATTGATGATTGATGATTGTTGATTGATGATTGATGATTGATGATTGATGATTGATGATTGATGATTGATGATTGATGATTGATGATTTATGATTGATGATTAATGATTGATGATTGATGATTGATGATTGATGATTGATGATTGATGATTGTTGATTGGTGATTGATGATTGATGATTGATGATTGATGATTGATGATTTATGATTGATGATTAATGATTGATGATTGATGATTGATGATAGATGATTGATGATTGATGATTGATGATTGATGATTTATGATTGATGATTGATGATTGATGATTGATGATTGATGATTGATGATTGATGATTGATGATTGATGATTGAAGATTGATGATTGATGATTGATGATTGGTGATTGTTGAATAATGAATGATTGTTGATGAGGGATGATTGATGAGTGATGATTGATGATTGATGATTGATGATTGATGATTGATGATTGACGATTGATGATTGATGATTGATGATTGATGATTGATGATTGATGATTGATGATTGATGATAGACGATTGATGATTGCTGATTAATAATTGAAGTGTGATGATCGATTATTGATCATTGATGTTATGTAATTGATGATTCATGGTTGTGGATTGATAATTGATGATTGATGATTGATGATTGGTGATTGATGATTGATGATTGATGTTTGATGATTGATGATTAATGATTATTGATTGATGATTGATGATTGATGATTGATGATTGACAATTGATGATTGCTGATTGATAATTGAAGTTTGATGATCGATTATTGAACATTGATGTTATCTTATTGATGATTCATGGTTGTGGATTGATATTTGATGATTGATTATTGATGGTTGATGATTGATGATTGTTGATTGATAATTGAAGTTTCATGATCGATTATTGATGATTGATGAGTGATGATTGTGGATAGATGATTGATGATTTATGATTGGTGATTGATGATTGATGATTGATGATTGATGATTGGCGATTGTTGATTGATGATTGGTGATTGATGATTGATGATTGATGATTGATGATTGATGATTGATGATTGATGATTGATGATTGATGATTGATGATTGATGATTGATGATTGATGATTGATGATTGATGATTGATGATTGATGATTGATGGATGATGATTGATGATTGATGATTGATGATTGATGATTGATGATTGCTGATTGATAATTGAAGTTTGATGATCGACTATTGATCATTGATGTTATCTGATTGATGATTCATGGTTGTGGATTGATGATTGATTATCCATTATTGATGATTGATGATTGATGATTGATGATTGATGATTGATGATTGATGATTGATGATCAATGATTGATGATTGATGATTGATGATTGATGATTGATGATTGATGATTGATGATTGATGATTGATGATTGATGATTGATGATTGATGATTGATGATTGTGGATTGATGATGGATGATTGATGATTAAAGATTGATGATTGATGATTGATGATTGATGATTGGTGATCGTTGATTGAACATTGATGATTGATGATTAAAGATTGATGATTGAAGTTTGATGATTGATGATTGATGATTGATGATTAAAGATTGATGATTGAAGTTTGATGATTGATGATTGATGATTGATGATTGATGATTGATGATTGATGATTGATGATGGATGATTGATGATTAAAGATTGATGATTGATGATTGATGATTGATGATTGGTGATCGTTGATTGAACATTGATGATTGATGATTAAAGATTGATGATTGAAGTTTGATGATTGATGAATGATGATTGATGATTAAAGATTGATGATTGAAGTTTGATGATTGATGATTGATGATTGATGATTGATGATTGACGATTGATGATTGATGATTGATGATTGATGATTGATGATTGATGATTGATGATTGATGATTGATGATTGATGATTGATGATTGATGATTGATGATTGATGATTGATGATTGATGATTGATGATTGATGGTTGATGATTGATGATTGATGATTGATGATTGAAGATTGATGATTGATAATTGATGATTGGTGATTGATGAATAATGAATGATTGTTGATGAGGGATAATTGATGATTGATGATTGATGATTGATGATTGATGATTGATGATTGAGGATTGATGATTGCTGATTGACGATTGATGATTGATGATTGATGCTTGATGATTGATTATTGATGATTGATGATTGATCACTGATGATTGATAATTGATGATTGATGATTGATGATTCATGATTGATGATTGATGATTGATGACTGATGATTGATGATTGATGATTGATGATTGATGATTGATGATTGATTATTGATGATTGAAGATTGATGATTGATGATTGATGATTGGTGATTGATGAATAATGAATGATGGTTGATGAGGGATGATTGATGATTGATGATTGATGATTGATGATTGATGATTGAGGATTGCTGATCGATAATTGAAGTTTGATGATCGATTATTGATGATTGATGATTGATGATTGTGGATTGATGATTGATGATTGATGATTGATGATTGACGATTGATGATTGATGATTGGTGATTGTTGATTGATGATTGATGAGTGATGATTGATGATTGATGATTGATGATTGATGATTGATGATTGAGAATTGATGATTGGTGATTGATGATTGATGATTGATGATTGATGATTGATGATTGATTATTGATGATAGATGATTGATGATTGATGATTGATGCTTGATGATAGATGATTGATGACTGATGATTGATAATTGATGATTGATGATTGATGATTGATGATTGAGAATTGATGATTGATGATTGATGATTGATGATTGATGATTGAAGATTGATGATTGATGATTGGTGATTGATGGATAATGAATGATGGTTGATGAGGGATGATTGATGATTGATGATTGATGGATAATGAATGATGATTGATGACTGATGATTGATGATTGATGATTGATGATTGATGATTGACGATTGATGATTGATGATTGATGATTGAGGATTGATGATTGCTGATTGATGATTGATGATCGATCATTGATGAATGATGATTGATGATTGATGATTGATGATTGATGATTGATGATTGATGATTGATGATTGATGATTGATGACTGATGATTGGTGATTGATGATTGATTATTCCTGATTGATGATTGATGATCGATCATTGATGGTTGATGATTGATGATTGATGATTGATGATTGATGTTTGATGATTAATGATTGATGATTGATGATTGATGATTGATGATTGATTATTGATGATTGATGATTGATGATTGATAATTGATGATTGATGATTGATGATTGATGATTGATGATTCATGATTGACGATTGATGATTGCTGATTAATAATTGAAATGTGATGATCGATTATTGATCATTGATGTTATGTTATTGATGATTCATGGTTGTGGATTGCTAATTGATGATTGATGATTGATGTTTGATGATTGATGATTGATGATTAATGATTGATGATTGATGATTGATAATTGCTGATTCATGATTGATGGTTTATTATTAATATTTGATGATTGATGATTGATGACTGATGATAGATGATTGATGATTGATTATTGATGATTGATGATTGATGATTGATGATTGAAGATTGAGGATTGCTGATTGATAATTGAAGTTTGATGATCGATTATTGATGATTGATGATTGATGATTGTGGATTGATGATTGATGATTGATGATTGATGATTGGTGATTGTTGATTGATGTTTGATGAGTGATGATTGATGATTGATGATTGATGATTGATGATTGATGATTGATGATTGATGATTGATGATTGATGATTGATGATTGATGATTGATGATTGAGGATTGATGATTGCTGATTGATGATTGATGATTGATGATTGATGATTGATGATTGATGATTGATGATTGATGATTGATGATTGATGATTGATGATTGATGATTGATGATTGATGATTGATGATTGATGATTGATGATTGATGATTGATGATTGATGATTGATGACTGATGATTGATGATTGATGATTGATGATTGATGATTGATGATTGATGATTGATGAATGATGGTTGATGAGGGATGATTGATGATTGATGATTGATGATTGATGATTGATGATTGATGGGTGATGATTGATGATTGATGATTGATGATTGAGAATTGATGATTGCTGATTGATGAGTGATGATCGATCATTGATGATTGATGATTGATGATTGTTGATTGATGATTGATGATTCATGGTTGTGGATTGATGATTGATGATTGATGATTGATGATTGATGATTGATGATTGATGATTGATGATTGATGATTGATGATTGATGATTGGTGATTGTTGATTGATGAGTGATGATTGATGATTGATAATTGATGATTTAAGATTGATGATGGATGATTGATGATTGATGATTGATGATTGATGATTGATGATTGATGATTGATGATTGATGATTGATGATTGATGATTGATGATTGATGATTGATGATTGATGATTGAAGATTGATGATTGATGATTGATGATTGGTGATTGATGAATGATGAATGATGGTTGATGAGGGATGATTGATGATTGATGATTGATGATTGATGATTGATGATTGATGATTGATGATTGATGATTGATGATTGATGATTGATGACTGATGATTGATGATTGATGATTGATTATTCCTGATTGATGATTGATGATCGATCATTGATGATTGATGATTGATGATTGATGATTGATGATTGATTATTGATGATTGATGATTGATGATTGATGATTGATGATTGAGGATTGATGATTGATGATTGATGATTGATGATTGATGATTGATGATTGATGATTGATGATTGATGATTGACGATTGATGATTGCTGATTAATAATTGAAGTGTGATGATCGATTATTGATCATTGAGATTATGTAATTGATGATTCATGGTTGTGGATTGATAATTGATGATTGATGATTGATGATTGATGATTGATGTTTGATGATTGATGATTGATGTTTGATGATTAATGATTGATGATTGATGATTGATAATTGCTGATTCATGATTGGTGGTTTATTATTAATATTTGATGATTGATGATTGATGATTGATGATTGATGACTGATGATAGATGATTGATGATTGATTATTGATTATTGATTATTGATTATTGATTATTGATGATTGGTGATTGATGATTCATGATTGATGATTGATGATTGATTATTGACAATTGATGATTGCTGATTGATAATTGAAGTTTGATGATCGATTATTGAACATTGATGTTATCTTATTGGTGATTCATGGTTGTGGATTGATAATTGATGATTGATTATTGATGGTTAATGATTGATGATTGATGTTTGCTGATTGATGATTGATGATAAATGATTGGTGATTGTTGCTTGATGATTGATGATTGGTGATTGACGATTGATGATTGATGATTGATAATTGATGATTGATGATTGATGATTGATGATTGATGATTGATGATTGATGATTGATGATTGATGATTGATGATTGATGATTGATGATTGATGATTGATGATTGAGGATTGTTAATTGATAATTGAAGTTTGATGATCGATTATTGATGATTGATGATTGATGATTGTGGATTGATGATTGATGATTGATGATTGATGATTGATGATTGATGATTGATGATTGATGATTGGTGATTGTTGATTGATGATTGATGAGTGATGATTGATGATTGATGATTGATGATTGATGATTGATGATTGATGATTGATGATTGATGATTGATGACTGATGATTGATAATTGATGATTGATGATTGATGATTGATGATAGATGATTGATGATTGATGATTGATGATTGATGATTTATGATTGATGATTGATGATTGATGATTGATGATTGATGATTGATGATTGATGATTGATGATTGAAGATTGATGATTGATGATTGATGATTGGTGATTGTTGAATAATGAATGATTGTTGATGAGGGATGATTGATGAGTGATGATTGATGATTGATGATTGATGATTGATGATTGATGATTGACGATTGATGATTGATGATTGATGATTGATGATTGATGATTGATGATTGATGATTGATGATTGATGATAGACGATTGATGATTGCTGATTAATAATTGAAGTGTGATGATCGATTATTGATCATTGATGTTATGTAATTGATGATTCATGGTTGTGGATTGATAATTGATGATTGATGATTGATGATTGATGATTGGTGATTGATGATTGATGATTGATGTTTGATGATTGATGATTAATGATTATTGATTGATGATTGATGATTGATGATTGATGATTGATGATTGATGATTGCTGATTGATAATTGAAGTTTGATGATCGACTATTGATCATTGATGTTATCTGATTGATGATTCATGGTTGTGGATTGATGATTGATTATCCATTATTGATGATTGATGATTGATGATTGATGATTGATGATTGATGATTGATGATTGATGATCAATGATTGATGATTGATGATTGATGATTGATGATTGATGATTGATGATTGATGATTGATGATTGATGATTGATGATTGATGATTGTGGATTGATGATGGATGATTGATGATTAAAGATTGATGATTGATGATTGATGATTGATGATTGGTGATCGTTGATTGAACATTGATGATTGATGATTAAAGATTGATGATTGAAGTTTGATGATTGATGATTGATGATTGATGATTAAAGATTGATGATTGAAGTTTGATGATTGATGATTGATGATTGATGATTGATGATTGATGATTGATGATTGATGATGGATGATTGATGATTAAAGATTGATGATTGATGATTGATGATTGATGATTGGTGATCGTTGATTGAACATTGATGATTGATGATTAAAGATTGATGATTGAAGTTTGATGATTGATTAATGATGATTGATGATTAAAGATTGATGATTGAAGTTTGATGATTGATGATTGATGATTGATGATTGATGATTGACGATTGATGATTGATGATTGATGATTGGTGATTGATGATTGATGATTGATGATTGATGATTGATGATTGATGATTGATGATTGATGATTGATGATTGATGATTGATGATTGATGATTGATGATTGATGATTGATGGTTGATGATTGATGATTGATGATTGATGATTGAAGATTGATGATTGATAATTGATGATTGGTGATTGATGAATAATGAATGATTGTTGATGAGGGATAATTGATGATTGATGATTGATGATTGATGATTGATGATTGATGATTGAGGATTGATGATTGCTGATTGACGATTGATGATCGATCATTGATGATTGATGATTGATTATTGATAATTGCTGATTAATAATTGATGTGTGAGGATCGATTATTGATCATTGATGATAGGTTATTGATGACTCATGGTTGTCGATTGATAATTGATGATTGATAATTGATGGTTGATGATTGATGATTGATGATTGATGATTGATGTTTGATGATTGATGATTGATGGTTAATGATTGATGATTGATTATTGATAATTGCTGATTGATGATTGATGGTTGATTATTAATATTTGATGATTGATAATTGATGATTGATGATTGATGATTTATGACTGATGATTGATGATTAATGATTGATTATTGATCATAAATGATTGGTGATTGTTGATCGATGCTTGATGATTGTTGATTGATTATTGATGATTGATGATTGATGACGGATGATTGATGATTGTTGATTGATGATTGATGATTCATGATTAATGATTGATGATTAATGATTGATGATTGATGATTGATGATTGATGATTGATGATTGATGATTGATGATTGATGATTGATGATTGATGATTGATGATTGATGATTGATGATTGATGATTGATGATTGATGATTGATGATTGATGATTGATGATTGATTATTGATGATTGATGATTGTTGATTGATGATTGATGATTAAAGATTGATGATTAAAGATTGATGATTGATGATTGATGATCAAGGATTCATGATTGATGATTGATGATTGATGATTGCTGATTGATTATTGAAGTTTGATGATCGACTATTGATCATTGATGTTATCTTATTGATGATTCATGGTTGTGGATTGATGATTGATTATCCATCATTGATGATTGATGATTGTGGATTGGTGATTGATGATTGATGATCGATGATTGATGATTGATGATTGATGATTGATGATTGATGATTGATGATTGATCATTGACGATTGATGATTGATGATTGATGATTGATGATTGATAATTGATGATTGATGATTGATGATTGATGATTGATAATTGATGATTGATGATTGATGATTGATGATATAAGATTGATGATTGATAATTGATGATTGGTGATTGATGAATAATGAATGATTGTTGATGAGGGATGATTGATGATTGATGATTGATGATTGATGATTGATGATTGATGATTGATGATTGATGATTGATGATTGATGATTGATGATTGATGATTGATGATTGATGATTTATGACTGATGATTGATGATTGATGATTGATTATTGATGATAAATGATTGATGATTGTTGATTGATGATTGATGATTGATGATTGATGATTGATGATTGATGATTGATGATTGATGATTGATGATTGATGATTGATGATTGATGATTGATGATTGATGATTGCTGATTGATATTTGAAGTTTGATGATCGATTATTGATGATTGATGATTGATGATTGTGGATTGATGATTGATGATTGATGATTGGTGATTGTTGATTGATGATTGATGATTGATGATTGATGATTGATGATTGATGATTGATGATTGATGATTGATGATTGATGATTGATGATTGATGATTGATGATTGATGATTGATGATTGATGATTGATGATTGATGATTGATGATTGATGATTGATGATTGATGATTGATGATTGATGATTGCTGATTGATAATTGAAGTTTGGCGATCGATTATTGATCATTGATGTTATCTGATTGATGATTCATGGTTGTGGATTGATGATTGATGATTGATGATTGATGATTGATGATTGATTATTGATGATCAATGATTGATGATTGATGATAGATGATTGGTGATTGATGATTGATGATTGATGATTGATGATTGATGATTGATGATTGATGATTGATGATTGATGATTGATGATTGACGATTGATGATTGATGATTGATGATTGTGGATTGATGAGTGATGATTGATTATTGATGATTGATGATTGATGATTGATTATTTATGATTGGTGATTGTTGACTGATGATTCATGGTTGATGATTGATGATTGATGATTGGTGATTGATGATTGATGATTGATGATTGATGATTGATGATTGATGATCAATGATTGATGATTGATGATTGATGATTGATGTTTGATGATTGATGATTGATGATTGATGATTGTTGATTGATGATTGATGATTGATGATTGATGTTTGATGATTGATGATTGATGATTGATGATTGCTGATTGTGGATTGATGATTGATGATTGATGATTGATGATGGATGATTGAAGATTGATGATTGATGATTGGTGATTAATGAAAAATGAATTATGGTTGATGAAGGATGATTGATGATTGATGATTGATGATTGGTGATTGATGATTGATGATTGATGATTGATGATTGATGATGGATGATTGATGATTGATGATTGATGATTGATGATTGATGATTGATGATTGATGATTGATGGTTGATGATTGATGATTGATGATTGATGATTGCTGATTGAGGATTGATGATTGTTGATTGATGATTGATGATCGGTCATTGATGATTGATGATTGATGATTGATGATTGATGATTGATGATTGATGATCGATGATTGATGATTGATGATTGATGATTGATGATTGATGATTGATGATTGATGATTGATGATTGATGATTGATGAGTGATGAGTGATGATTGATGATTGATGATTGATGATTGATGATTGATGATTGACGATGATAATTGATGATTGATGATTGATGATTGGTAATTAATGAAAAATGAATGATGGTTGATGAAGGATGATTTATGATTGATGATTGATGATTGATGATTGCTGATTGATGATTGATGATTGATGATTGATGATTGAGGAATGATGATTGCTGATTGATGATTGATGATCGATCATTGATGATTGATGATTGATGATTGATGATTGATGGTTGATGATTGATGATTGATGATTGATGATTTATGATTGATGATCGATGATTGATGATTGATGATTGATGTTTGATGATTGATGATTGTTGATTGATGATTGATGATTGATGATTGATGAGTGGTGATTGATGATTGATGATTGATGATTGACGATTGATGGTTGCTGATTGATGGTTGCTGATTGATAATTGAAGTTTGATGATCGATTCTTGATCATTAATGATATGTTATTGATGATTCATGGTTGTGGATTGATAATTTATGATTGATAATTGATGGTTGATGATTGATGATCGATGTTTGATTATTGATGATTGATGATTAATGATTGATGATTGATGATTGATAATTGCTGATTCATGATTGACGGTTGATGATTGATATTTGATGATTGATGATTGATGATTGATGACTGATGATTGATGATTGATGATTGATGATTGATTATTGATGATTGATGATTGATGATTGATGATTGCTGATTGATGATTGATGATTGATGATTGATGATTGATGATTGATGATTGATGATTGATGATTGATGATTGATGATTGATGATTGATGAACAATGATTGACGATTGATGATTGATGATTGATGACTGATTATTGACAATTGACGATTGATAATTTATGATTGATGATTGGTGATTGATGATTGATGATTGATGATTGATGACTGATGATTGATAATTGATAATTGATGATTGATGATTGATGATTGATGATTGATGATTGATGATTGATGATTGATGATTGATGATTGATTATTGATGATTGATGACTGATGATTGATAATTGATGATTGATAATTGATAATTGATGATTGATGATTGATGATTGATGATTGATGATTGATGATTGATGATTGATGATTGATGATTGATGATTGATGATTGATGATTGATGATTGATGATTGATGATTAATGATTGATGATTGATGATTGATGATTGATGATTGATGATTGATGATTGATGATTGATAATAGATGATTGATGATTGAAGATTGCTGATTGGTGATTGATGATTGATGATTGGTGATTGATGAATAATGAATGATGGTTGATGAGGGAAGATTGATGATTGATGATTGATGATTGATGATTGATGATTGATGATTGAGGATTGATGATTGCTGATTGATGATTGATGATCGATCATTGATGATTGATGATTGATGATTGATGATTGGAGATTGATGATTGATGTTTGATGAATGGTGATTGATGAATAATGAATGATGGTTGATGAGGGATGATTGATGATTGATGATTGATAATTGATGATTGATGATTGATGATTGATGATTGAAGATTGATGATTGATGATTGATGATTGATGATTGATGATTGATGATTGATGATTGGTGATTGATAATTGCTGATTCGTGATTGATGATTGATGATTGATTATTGATGATTAATGATTGATTATTGATGATTGATGATTGATGATTGATGATTGATGATTGATGATTGATGATTGATGATTGATGATTGATGATTGATGATTGATGATTGATGATTGATGATTGATGATTGATGATTGATGATTGATGATTGATGATTGATGATTGATGATTGATGATTGATGATTGGTGATTGATAATTGCTGATTCGTGATTGATGATTGATGATTGATTATTGATGATTAATGATTGATTATTGATGATTGATGATTGATGATTGATGATTGATGATTGATGATTGAAGATTGATGATTGATGATTGATGATTGGTGATTGATGAATAATGAATGATGGTTGATGAGGGATGATTGATGATTGATGATTGATGATTGATGATTGATGATTGATGATTGATGATTGATGATTGATGATTGATGATTGATGATTGATGATTGATGATTGATGATTGATGATTGATGATTGATGATTGGTGATTGATGAATAATGAATGATGATTGATAATTGATGATTGATGATTGATGATTGATGAATGATGATTGATTATTTATGATTGATGATTGATGATCGATCATTGATTATTGATGATTGATGATTGATAATTGCTGATTCGTGATTGATGATTGAGGATTGATGATTGATAATTGATGATTGATGATTGATGATTGATGATTGATAATTGATGATTGATGATTGATGATTGATGATTGAAGATTGATGATTGATGATTGATGATTGGTGATTGATGAATAATGAATGATGGTTGATGAGGGATGATTGATGATTGATGATTGATGATTGATGATTGATTATTGATGATTGATGATTGATGATTGATGATTGTTGATTGATGATTGATGATTGATGATTGATGATTGATGATTGATGATTGATGATTGATGATTGATGATTGATCATTGATCATTGATTATTGATGATTGATGATTGATGATTGATGATTGATAATTGCTGATTCGTGATTGATGATTGATGATTTATGATTGATAATTGATGATTGATGATTGACGATTGATGATTGATGATTGAAGATTGATGATTGATGATTGATGATTGATGATTGATGATTGATGATTGATGATTGATGATTGATGATTGATGATTGATGATTGATGATTGATGATTGATGATTGATGATTGATAATTGACGATTGATGATTGCTGATTAATAATTGAAGTGTGATGATCGATTATTGATCATTAATGATATGTTATTGATGATTCATGGTTGTGGATTGATAAATGATGATTGATAATTGATGGTTGATGATTGATGATTGATGATTGATGTTTGATGATTGATGAGTGATTATTAATGATTGATGATTGATGATTGATAATTGCTGATTCATGATAGATGGTTGATTATTAATATTTGATGATTGATGATTGATAATTGATGATTGATGATTGATGATTGATGACTGATGATTGATGATTGATGATTGATTATTGATGATCGATGATTGATGATTGATGATTGATGATTGATGATTGATGACTGATGATTGATAATTGACGACTGATGATTGATGATTGATGATTGATGATTGATGATTGATGATTGATGATTGAAGATGGATGATTGATGATTGATTATTGATGATTGATGATTGATGATTGATGATTGATGATTGATGATTGATGATTGATGATTGCTGATTGATGATTGAAGTTTGTTGATGATTGATGATTGTTTGATTGATGAGTTTGATGATGATTGATGATTGATGATTGATGATTGATGATTGATGATTGATGATTGATGATTGATGATTGATGATTGCTGATTGATGATTGATGATTGATGACTGATGATTGATAATTGACGACTGATGATTGATGATTGTTGATTGATGATTGATGATTGATGATTGATGATTGATGATTGATGATTGATGATTGATGATTGATGATTGATGATTGATGATTGATGATTGATGATTGATGATTGATGACTGATGATTGATAATTGACGACTGATGATTGATGATTGATGATTGATGATTGATGATTGATGATTGATGATTGATGATTGATGATTGATGATTGATGATTCATGATTGTTGATTGATGATTGATGATTGATGATTGATGATCGAGGATTGATGATTGAGGATTGATGATTGATGATTGATGATTGATGATTGATGATTGATGATTGATGATTGATGATTGATGATTGATGATTGATGATTGATGATTGATGATTGAAGATTGATGATTGATGATTGATGATTGGTGATTGATGAATAATGAATAATGAATGATGGTTGATGAGGGATGATTGATGTTTGATGATTGATGATTGATGATTGATGATTCATGATTGTTGATTGATGATTGATGATTGATGATTGATGATTGGTGATTGATGATTGAGGATTGATGATTGAGGATTGATGATTGATGTTTGATGATTGATGATTGATGATTGATGATTGATGATTGATGATTGATGATTGATGATTGATGATTGATGATTGATGATTGCTGATTGATGATTGATGATTGATGACTGATGATTGATAATTGACGACTGATGATTGATGATTGTTGATTGATGATTGATGATTGATAATTGATGATTGATGATTGATGATTGATTATTGATGATTGATGATTGATGATTGATGATTGATGATTGATGATTGATGATTGAAGATTGAGGATTGATGATTGAGTATTGATGATTGATGATTGATGATTGATGATTGATGATTGATGATTGATGATTGATGATTGATGATTGATGATTGATTATTGATGATTGATGATTGATGACTGATGATTGATAATTGACGACTGATGATTGATGATTGAAGATTGATGATTGATGATTGATGATTGATGATTGATGATTGATGATTGATTATTGATGATTGATGATTGATGATTGATGATTGATTATTGATGATTGATGATTGATGATTGATGATTGATGATTGATGATTGATGATTGATAATTGATGATTGATGATTGATGATTGATGATTGATGATTGATGATTGATGATTGATGATTGATGATTGATGATTGATGATTGATGTTTGATCATTGATCATTGATGTTATCTGATTGATGATTCATGTTTGTGGATTGATGATTGATTATCAATCATTGATTATCCATCATTGATGATTGATGATTGATGATTGATGATTGAAGATTGATGATTGATGATTGATGATTGGTGATTGATGAATAATGAATAATGAATGATGGTTGATGAGGGATGATTGATGATTGATGATTGATGATTGTTGATTGATGATTGATGATTGATGATTGCTGATTGATGATTGATGATTGAGGATTGATGATTGAGGATTGAAAATTGATGATTGATGATTGATGATTGATGATTGATGATTGATGATTGATGATTGATGATTGATGATTGCTGATTGATGATTGATGATTGATGACTGATGATTGATTATTGACGACTGATGATTGATGATTGTTGATTGATGATTGATGATTGATGATTGATGATTGATGATTGATGATTGATGATTGATGATTGATGATTGATGATTGATGATTGATGATTGATGATTGATGATTGATGATTGATGATTGATGATTGATGATTGATGATTGATGATTGATGATTGATGATTGATGACTGATGATTGATAATTGACGACTGATGATTGATGATTGATGATTGATGATTGATGATTGATGATTGATGATTGATGATTGAAGATGGATGATTGATGATTGATGATTGATGATTGATAATTGATGATTGACGATTGATGATTGATGATTGCTGATTGATAATTGAAGTTTGTTGATCGATTATTGATAATTGGTGTTATTTGATTGATGATTCATGGTTGTGGATTGATGATTGATTATCCATCATTGATGATTGATGATTGATGATTGATGATTGATGATTGAAGATTGATAATTGATGATTGATGATTGGTGATTGATGAATAATGAATAATGAATGATGGTTGATGAGGGATGATTGATGATTGATGATTGATGATTGATGATTGATGATTGATGATTCATGATTGTTGATTGATGATTGATGATTGATGATTGATGATTGATGATTGATGATTGAGGATTGATGATTGCTGATTGATGATTGATGATCGATCATTGATGATTGATGATTGATGATTGCTGATTGATGATTGATGATTGATTATTCCTGATTGATGATTGATGATTGAAGATTGATGATTGAAGATTGATGATTGATGATTGATGATTGATGATTGATGATTGATTATTGATGATTGATGATTGATGATTGATGATTGGTGATTGATGAATAATGAATAATGAATGATGGTTGATGAGGGATGATTGATGATTGATGATTGATGATTGATGATTGATGATTCATGATTGTTGATTGATGATTGATGATTGATGATTGCTGATTGATGATTGATGATTGAGGATTGATGATTGAGGATTGATGATTGATGATTGATGATTGATGATTGATGATTGATGATTGATGATTGCTGATTGATGATTGATGATTGATGACTGATGATTGATTATTGACGACTGATGATTGATGATTGTTGATTGATGATTGATGATTGATGATTGATGATTGATGATTGATGATTGATGATTGATGATTGATGATTGATGATTGATGACTGATGATTGATAATTGACGACTGATGATTGATGATTGATGATTGATGATTGATGATTGATGATTGATGATTGATGATTGATGATTGATGATTGATGATTGATGATTGATGATTGATGATTGATGATTGATGATTGATGATTGATGATTGATGATTGATTATCGATGATTGATGATTGATGATTGATGATTGATTATTGATGATTGATGAATGATGATTGATGATTGATGATTGATGATTGATGATTGATGATTGATGATTGATGATTGATGATTGATGATTGATGATTGATGATTGATGATTGATGATTGATGATTGATGATTGATGATTGATGATTGATGTTTGATCATTGATCATTGATGTTATCTGATTGATGATTCATGTTTGTGGATTGATGATTGATTATCCATCATTGATTATCCATCAATGATGATTGATGATTGATGATTGGTAATTGATGATTGAAGATTGATGATTGATGATTGATGATTGGTGATTGATGAATAATGAATAATGAATGATGGTTGATGAGGGATGATTGATGATTGATGATTGATGATTGATGATTCATGATTGTTGATTGATGATTGATGATTGATGATTGCTGATTGATGATTGATGATTGAGGATTGATGATTGAGGATTGATGATTGATGATTGATGATTGATGATTGATGATTGATGATTGATGATTGATGATTGATGATTGATGTTTGATGATTGATGATTGATGATTGATGATTGCTGATTGATGATTGATGATTGATGACTGATGATTGATTATTGACGACTGATGATTGATGATTGTTGATTGATGATTGATGATTGATGATTGATGATTGATGATTGATGATTGATGATTGATGATTGATGATTGATGATTGATGATTGATGATTGATGATTGATGATTGATGACTGATGATTGATAATTGACGACTGATGATTGATGATTGATGATTGATGATTGATGATTGATGATTGAAAATGGATGATTGATGATTGATGATTGATGATTGATGATTGATGATTGATAATTGATGATTGACGATTGATGATTGATGATTGCTGATTGATAATTGAAGTTTGTTGATCGATTATTGATCATTGGTGTTATTTGATTGATGATTCATGGTTGTGGATTGATGATTGATTATCCATCATTGATGATTGATGATTGATGATTGATGATTGATGATTGAAGATTGATGATTGATGATTGATGATTGGTGATTGATGAATAATGAATAATGAATGATGGTTGATGAGGGATGATTGATGATTGATGATTGATGATTGATGATTGATGATTGATGATTGATGATTGATGATTCATGATTGTTGATTGATGATTGATGATTGATGATTGATGATTGAGGATTGATGATTGCTGATTGATGATTGATGATCGATCATTGATGATTGATGATTGATGATTGCTGATTGATGATTGATGATTGATTATTCCTGATTGATGATTGATGATTGAAGATTGATGATTGAAGATTGATGATTGATGATTGATGATACATTATTGATGATTGATGATTGGTGATTGATGATTGATGATTGATGATTGATGATTGGTGATTGATGATTGATGATTGATGATTGATGATTGATGATTGATGATTGATGATTGTTGATTGATGATTGATGATTGATGATTGATGATTGATGATTGATGATTGATGATTGATGATTGATGATTGATGATTGATGATTGATGATTGATGATTGATGATTGATGATTGATGATTGATGATTGATGATTGATGATTGATGATTGATGATTGATGATTGATGACTGATGATTGATAATTGACGACTGATGATTGATGATTGATGATTGATGATTGATGATTGATGATTGATGATTGATGATTGATGATTGAAGATGGATGATTGATGATTGATGATTGATGATTGATAATTGATGATTGACGATTGATGATTGATGATTGCTGATTGATAATTGAAGTTTGTTGATCGATTATTGATAATTGGTGTTATTTGATTGATGATTCATGGTTGTGGATTGATGATTGATTATCCATCATTGATGATTGATGATTGATGATTGATGATTGATGATTGAAGATTGATAATTGATGATTGATGATTGGTGATTGATGAATAATGAATAATGAATGATGGTTGATGAGGGATGATTGATGATTGATGATTGATGATTGATGATTGATGATTGATGATTGATGATTGATGATTCATGATTGTTGATTGATGATTGATGATTGATGATTGATGATTGATGATTGATGATTGAGGATTGATGATTGCTGATTGATGATTGATGATCGATCATTGATGATTGATGATTGATGATTGCTGATTGATGATTGATGATTGATTATTCCTGATTGATGATTGATGATTGAAGATTGATGATTGAAGATTGATGATTGATGATTGATGATTGATGATTGATGATTGATTATTGATGATTGATGATTGATGATTGATGATTGGTGATTGATGAATAATGAATAATGAATGATGGTTGATCAGGGATGATTGATGATTGATGATTGATGATTCATGATTGTTGATTGATGATTGATGATTGATGATTGCTGATTGATGATTGATGATTGAGGATTGATGATTGAGGATTGATGATTGATGATTGATGATTGATGATTGATGATTGATGATTGATGATTGCTGATTGATGATTGATGATTGATGACTGATGATTGATTATTGACGACTGATGATTGATGATTGTTGCTTGATGATTGATGATTGATGATTGATGATTGATGATTGATGATTGATGATTGATGATTGATGACTGATGATTGATAATTGACGACTGATGATTGATGATTGATGATTGATGATTGATGATTGATGATTGATGATTGATGATTGATGATTGATGATTGATGATTGATGATTGATGATTGATGATTGATGATTGATGATTGATGTTTGATCATTGATCATTGATGTTATCTGATTGATGATTCATGTTTGTGGATTGATGATTGATTATCCATCATTGATTATCCATCAATGATGATTGATGATTGATGATTGGTAATTGATGATTGAAGATTGATGATTGATGATTGATGATTGGTGATTGATGAATAATGAATAATGAATGATGGTTGATGAGGGATGATTGATGATTGATGATTGATGATTCATGATTGTTGATTGATGATTGATTATTGATGATTGCTGATTGATGATTGATGATTGAGGATTGATGATTGAGGATTGATGATTGATGATTGATGATTGATGATTGATGATTGATGATTGATGATTGATGATTGATGATTGATGATTGATGATTGATGATTGATGATTGATGATTGATGATTGCTGATTGATGATTGATGATTGATGACTGATGATTGATTATTGACGACTGATGATTGATGATTGTTGATTGATGATTGATGATTGATGATTGATGATTGATGATTGATGATTGATGATTGATGATTGATGATTGATGATTGATGATTGATGACTGATGATTGATAATTGACGACTGATGATTGATGATTGATGATTGATGATTGATGATTGATGATTGATGATTGAAAATGGATGATTGATGATTGATGATTGATGATTGATGATTGATGATTGATAATTGATGATTGACGATTGATGATTGATGATTGCTGATTGATAATTGAAGTTTGTTGATCGATTATTGATCATTGGTGTTATTTGATTGATGATTCATGGTTGTGGATTGATGATTGATTATCCATCATTGATGATTGATGATTGATGATTGATGATTGATGATTGAAGATTGATGATTGATGATTGATGATTGGTGATTGATGAATAATGAATAATGAATGATGGTTGATGAGGGATGATTGATGATTGATGATTGATGATTGATGATTGATGATTCATGATTGTTGATTGATGATTGATGATTGATGATTGATGATTGAGGATTGATGATTGCTGATTGATGATTGATGATCGATCATTGATGATTGATGATTGATGATTGCTGATTGATGATTGATGATTGATTATTCCTGATTGATGATTGATGATTGAAGATTGATGATTGAAGATTGATGATTGATGATTGATGATACATTATTGATGATTGATGATTGGTGATTGATGATTGATGATTGATGATTGATGATTGGTGATTGATGATTGATGATTGATGATTGATGATTGATGATTGATGATTGATGATTGATGATTGGTGATTGATGATTGATGACCGATGATTGATGATTGATGATTGATGATTGATGATTGATGATTGATGATTGATGATTGATGATTGATGATTGATGATTGATGATTGATGATTGATGATTGATGATTGATGATTGATGATTGATGATTGATGGTTGATGATTGATGACTGATGATTGATAATTGATGATTGATGATTGATGATTGATGATTGATGATTGAAGATTGATGATTGATGATTGATGATTGGTGATTGATGAAAAATGAATAATGAATGATGGTTGATGAGGGATGATTGATGATTGATGATTGATGATTGATGATTCATGATGGTTGATTGATGATTGATGATTGATGATTGATGATTGATGATTGATGATTGATGATTGATGATTGATGATTGAGGATATATGATTGAGGATTGATGATTGCTGATTGATGATTGATGATTGATGATTGATGATTGATGATTGATGATTGATGATTGATGATTGATGATTGATGATTGATGACTGATGATTGATAATTGACGACTGATAATTGATGATTGATGATTGATGATTGATGATTGATGATTGATGATTGATAATTGATGATTGATGATTGATGATTGATGATTGGTGATTGATGATTGATGATTGATGATTGATGATTGATCATTGATCATTGATGTTATCTGTTTGATGATTCATGTTTGTGGATTGATGATTGATTATCCATCATTGATTATCCATCATTGATGATTGATGATTGATGATTGATGATTGATTATTGATGATTGATGATCGATGATTGATGATTGATGATTGATGATTGATGATTGATGGTTGATGATTGATGATTGATGATTGCTGATTGATGATTGATGATTGATGATTGATGATTGATGATTGATGATTGATGATTAATGATTGATGATTGATGATTGATGATTGATGATTGATGATTGATGATTGATGATTGATGATTGATGATTGATGATTGATGATTGATTATTGATGATTGATGATTGATGATTGATGATTGATGATTGATGATTAATGATTGATGATTGATGATTGATGATTGATGACTGATGATTGATAATTGACGACTGATGATTGATGATTGATGATTGATGATTGATGATTGAAGATGGATGATTGATGATTGATGATTGGTGATTGATGAATAATGAATGATGGTTGATAAGGGATGATTGATGATTGATGATTGATGATTGATGATTGAGGATTGATGATTGCTGATTGATGATTGATGATTGATGATTGATGATTGATGATTGCTGATTGATGATTGATGATTGATGATTGATGATTGATGGTTGATGATTGATGACTGATGATTGATAATTGATGATTGATGATTGATGATTGATGATTGATGATTGATGATTGATGATTGATGATTGATGATTGATGATTGATGATTGATGATTGATGATTGATGATTGATGATTGATGATTGAAGATTGATGATTGATGATTGATGATTGGTGATTGATGAATAATAAATAATGAATGATGGTTGATGAGGGATGATTGATGATTGATGATTCATGATTGTTGATTGATGATTGATGATTGATGATTGATGATTGATGATTGATGATTGATGATTGATGAGTGATGATTGAGGATTGATGATTGCTGATTGATGATTGATGCTCGATCATTGATAATTGATGATTGATGATTGCTGATTGATGATTGATGATTGATTATTCCTGATTGATGATTGATGATTGATGACTGAAGATTGATGATTGATGATTGATGATTGATGATTGATGATTGATTATTGATGATAGGTGATTGATGATTGATGACTTATGATTGATGATTGATGATTGATGATAGATGATTGATGATTGATGATTGATGATGGATGATTTATGATTGATGATTGATGATTGACGATTTATGGTTGCTGATTAATAATTGAAGTGTGATGATCGATTATTGATCATTGATGATATGTAATTGATGATTCATGGTTTTGGATTGATAATTGATGATTGATAATTGATGATTGATGATTGATGATTGATGTTTGATTATTGATGATTGATGATTTATGATTGATGATTGATGATTGGTAATTGCTGATTCATGATTTATGGTTGATTATTAATATTTGATGATTGATGATTGATGATTGATGACTGATGATAAATGATTGATGTTTGATTATTGATGATTGATGATTTGTGATTGATGATTGATGATTGATGATTGATGATTGATGATTGATGATTGACAATTGATGATTGCTGATTGATAATTGAAGTTTGATGATCGATTATTTATCATTGATGTTATCTTATTGATGATTCATGGTTGTGGATTGATAATTGATGATTGATTATTGATTGTTGATGATTGATGATTGATGTTTGCTGATTGATGATTGATGATTGATGATAAATGATTGGTGATTGTTTGATGATGACGATTGATGATTGATGATTGCTGATTGACAATTGAAGTTTTATGATCGATTATTGATCATTGGTGTTATATGATTGATGATTCATGGTTGCGGATTGATGATTGATTATCCATCATTGATGATTCATGATTGATGATTGATGATTGATGATTGATGATCAATGATTGATGATTGATGATTGATGATTGATGATTGATGATTGATGATTGATGATTGATGATTGATGATTGATGATTGATTATTGATGATTGATGATTGATGATAGATGATTGATGATTGTGGATTGATGATGGATGATTGATGATTGATGATTGATGATTGATGATTGATGATTGATGATTGATGATTGATGATTGATGATTGATGAGTGATGATTCCTGATTGATGATTGATGATCGATCATTGATGATTGATGATTGATGATTGATGATTGATGATTGATGATTGATGATTGATGATTGATGAATGATGATTGATGATTGGTGATTGATGATTGATGATTGATGATTGATGATTGATGATTGATGATTGACGATTGAAGATTGCTAATTAATAATAGAAGTTTGATGATCGATTATTGATCATTGATGATATGTTATTGATTCATGGTTGTGGATTGATAATTGATGATTGATTATTGATGGTTGATGATTGATGATTGATGATCGATGATTAATTATTGATGATTGATGATTGATAATTGCTGATTCATGATTGATGGTTGATTATTGATAATTGATGATTGATGATTGATGATTGATGATTGATGATTGATGATTGACTATTGATGTGTGATGATTGATGATTGATGATTGATGATTGATGATTGATGACTGATGATTGATGATTGATGATTGATGATTGATGATTAACGATTGATGTTTGATGATTGATGATTGATGATTAATGATTGATCATTGATGATTGATAATTGCTGATTCATGATTTATGGTTTATTATTGATATTTGATGAATGATGATTGATGATTGATGATCGATCATTGATGCTTGATGATTGATAATTGATGATTGATGATTGAAGATTGATGATAGATGATTGATGATTGATGATTGATGATTTATGATTGATGATTGATGATTGATGATTGATGGTTGATGATTGATGATTGATAATTGCTGATTCACTGTTTTGGTTAATTATTGATATTTGATGATTGATGATTGATGATTGATGATCGATCATTGATGCTTGATGATTGATGATTGATGATTGATGGTTGATAATTGCTGATTCATGATTGATGGTTGATTATTAATGATTGATGATTGATGATTTATGATTGATGATTGATGATTGATGATTGATGATTGATGATTGATGATTGATGATTGATGATTGATGATTGATGATTGATGATTGATGATTGATGATTGATGATTGATGATTGATAATTGCTGATTCATGATTTATGGTTAATTATTGATATTTGATGATTGATGATCGATCATTGATGCTTGATAATTGGTGATTGATGATTGATGATTGGTGATTGATGATTGATGATTGATGGTTGATAATTGCTGATTCATGATTGATGGTTGATTATTGATGATTGATGATTGATGATTGATGATTGATGATTTATGATTGATGGTTGATGATTGATGATTGATGATTGATGATTGATGATTCATGATTGATGATTGATGACTGATGATTGATGGCTGATGATTTATGATTGATGATTGATGTTTGATGATTGATGATTGATGATTAATGATTGATCATTGATGATTGATGATTGATGATTGATGACTGATGATTGATGACTGATGATTTATGATTGATGATTGATGTTTGATGTTTGATGATTGATGATTGATGATTAATGATTAATGATTGATCATTGATGATTGATAATTGCTGATTCACTATTTATGGTTAATTATTGATATTTGATGATTGATGATTGATGATTGATGATCGATCATTGATGCTTGATGGTTGATGATTGATGATTGATGGTTGATGGTTGCTGATTCATGATTGATGGTTGATTATTGATGATTGATGATTGATGATTTATGATTGATGATTGATGATTGATGATTGATGATTGATGATTGATGATTGATGATTGATGATTGATGATTGATGATTGATGATTGATGATTGATGATTGATGATTGATGATTGATAATTGCTGATTCATGATTTATGGTTAATTATTGATATTTGATGATTGATGATCGATCATTGATGCTTGATAATTGGTGATTGATGATTGATGATTGGTGATTGATGATTGATGATTGATGGTTGATAATTGCTGATTCATGATTGATGGTTGATTATTGATGATTGATGATTGATGATTGATGATTGATGATTTATGATTGATGGTTGATGATTGATGATTGATGATTGATGATTGATGATTGATGATTGATGATTGATGGTTGATGATTGATGATTGATGATTGATGATTGATGATTGATGATTGATGATTGATGATTGATGATTGATGATTGATGATTCATGATTCATGATTAATGAATAATTCTTGATATTTGATGATTGATGATTGATGGTTGATGAGTGATGAGTGATGATTGATGATTGATGACTGATGATTGATGATTGATGATTGATGATTGATGATTGATGATAGATGATTGATGATTGATGATTGATGATTGATGATTGATGATTGATGATTGATGATTGATGATTGATGATTGATGATTGATGATTGATGATTGATGATTGACGATTTATGATTGATGATTGATGATTGATGATGATTGATGATTGATGAGTGATGATTGATGATTGATGATTGATGATGGATAATTGATGTTTTATGATTGATGATTGATGATTGATGATTGATGATTGATGATGATGATTCCTGATTGATGATTGATGATCGATCATTGATGATTGATGATTGATGATTGATGATTGATGATTGATGATTGATGATTGGTGATTGATGATTGATGATTGATGATTGATGATTGATGATTGATGATTGATGATTGATGAGTGACGATTGAAGATTGCTAATTCATAATTGAAGTTTGATGATCGATTATTGATCATTGATGATATGTTATTGATTCATGGTTGTGGATTGATAATTGATGATTGATTATTGATGGTTGATGATTGATGATTGATGATCGATGATTAATTATTGATGATTGATGATTGATAATTGCTGATTCATGATTGATGGTTGATTATTGATAATTGATGATTGATGATTGATGATTGATGATTGATGATTGATGACTGATGATTGATGATTGATGATTGATGATTGATGATTGATGATTGATGATTGATGACTGATGATTGATGATTGATGATTGATGATTGATGATTGATGATTGATATTTGATAATTGATGATTGATGATTAATGATAGATCATTGATGATTGATAATTGCTGATTCATGATTTATGGTTTATTATTGATATGTGATGAATGATGATTGATTATTGATGATCGATCATTGATGCTTGATGATTGATAATTGATGATTGATGATTGAAGATTGATGATAGATGATTGATGATTGTTGATTGATGATTGATGATTGATGATTGATGATTGATGATTGATGGTTGATGATTGATGATTGATCATTGATGATTGATGATTGATGATTGATGATTGATGATTGATGATTGATGATTGATGATTGATGATTGATGATTGATGATTGATGATTGATGACTGATGATTGATGACTGATGATTTATGATTGATGATTGATGTTTGATGATTGATGATTGATGATTGATGATTGATGATTAATGATTGATCATTGATGATTGATAATTGCTGATTCATGATTTATGGTTAATTATTGATATTTGATGATTGATGATTGATGATTGATGATCGAGCATTGATGCTTGATGATTGATGATTGATGATTGATGATTGATGGTTGATAATTGCTGATTCATGATTGATGGTTGATTATTGATGATTGATGATTGATGATTGATGATTGATGATTGATGATTGATGATTGATGATTGATGATTGATGATTGATAATTGCTGATTCATGATTTATGGTTAATTATTGATATTTGATGATTGATGATTGATGATCGATCATTGATGCTTGATAATTGGTGATTGATGATTGATGATTGGTGATTGATGATTGATGATTGATGATTGATGATTGATGATTGATGTTTAATGATTGATCATTGATGATTGATAATTGCTGATTCATGATATATGAATAATTATTGATATTTGATGATTGATGAGTGATGAGTGATGATTGATGATTGATGATTGATGACTGATGATTGATGATTGATGATTGATGATTGTGATTGATGATTGATGATTGATGATTGATGATAGATGATTGATGATTGATGATTGATGATTGATGATTGATGATTGATGATTGATGATTGATGATTGATGATTGATGATTGATGATTGATGATTTATGATTGAAAATTGATGATTGATGATTGATGATTGATGATTGATGATAAATGATTGATGATTCCTGATTGATGATTGATGATCGATCATTGATGATTGATGATTGATGATTGATGATTGATGATTGATGATTGATGATTGATGATTGATGATTTATGATTGATGATTGATCATTGATGATTGATGATTGATGATTGATGATTGATGATTGGTGATTGATGATTGATGATTGATGATTGACGATTGAAGATTGTTAATTAATAATTGAAGTTTGATGATCGATTATTGATCATTGATGATATGTTATTGATTCATGATTGTGGATTGATAATTGATGATTGATTATTGATGGTTGATGATTGATGATTGATGATCGATGATTAATTATTGATGATTGATGATTGATAATTGCTGATTCATGATTGATGGTTGATTATTGATAATTGATGATTGATGATTGATGATTGATGATTGATGATTGATGATTGATGATTGATGATTGATGATTGATGATTGATGATTGATGATTGATGATTGATGATTGATGACTGATGATTGATGACTGATGATTTAAGATTGATGATTGATGTTTGTTGATTGATGATTGATGATTAATTATTGATCATTGATGATTGATAATTGCTGATTCATGATTTATGGTTAATTATTGATATTTGATGATTGATGATTGATGATTGATGATCGATCATTGATGATTGATGATTGATGATTGATGATTGATGATTGATGATTGATGATTGATGATTGATGATTGATGATTGATGATTGATGATTGATGATTGATGATTGATGATTGATGATTGATGATTGATGATAGATGATTGATGATTGCAGACTGATTATTGATGATTGATTATCGATAATTGATAATTGACGATTGATGATTGATGATTGATGATTGATGATGGATGATTGATGATTGATGATTGATGATTGATAATTGATGATTGATGATTGATGATTGATGATTGATGATTGATGATTGATGATTGATGATTGATGGTTGATAATTGCTGATTCATGATTGATGGTTGATTATTGATGATTGATGATTGATGATTGATGATTGATGATTGATGATTGATCATTGATGATTGATAATTGCTGATTCATGATTTATGGTTAATTATTGATATTTGATGATTGATAATTCATGATTGATGATCGATCATTGATGCTTGATAATTGGTGATTGATGATTGATGATTGATGACTGATGATAGATAATTGATGATTGATGATTGATGATTGATGATTGATGGTTGATGATTGATGATTGATGATTGATGATTGATGATTGATGATTGATGTTTGATGATTGATGATTGATATTTAATGATTGATCATTGATGATTGATAATTGCTGATTCATGATTTATGAATAATTATTGAAATTTGATGATTGACGATTGATGATTGATGAGTGATGAGTGATGATTAATGATTGATGATTGATGAATGATGATTGATGATTGATGATTGATGATTGATGATTGATGATTGATGATTGATGATTGATGATAGATGATTGATGATTGATGATTGATGATTGATGATTGATGATTGATGATTGATGATTGATGATTGATGATTGATGATTGATGATTGATGATTGATGATTGATGATTGATGATTGATGATTGACGATTGATGATTGATGATCGATGATTGATGATTGATGAGTGATGATTGATGATTGATGATTGATGATGGATGATTGATGTTTTATGATTGATGATTGATGATTGATGATTGATGATTGATGAATGATGATTGATGATTGATGATTGATGATAGAAAATTGATAATTGATGATTGATGATTGATGATTGATGATTGATGATTGATGATTGATGATTGATGAGTGATGATTCATGATTGATGATTGATGATCGATCATTGATGATTGATGATTGATGATTGATGATTGATGATTTATGATTGATGATTGATGATTGATGATTGATGATTGATGATTGATGATTGATGATTGATGATTGATGATTGATGATTGATGATTGATGATTGATGATTGATGATTGGTGATTGATGATTGATGATTGATGATTGACGATTGAAGATTGCTAATTAATAATTGAAGTTTGATGATCGATTATTGATCATTGATGATATGTTATTGATCCATGGTTGTGGATTGATAATTGATGATTGATTATTGATGGTTGATGATTGATGATTGATGATCGATGATTAATTATTGATGATTGATGATTGATAATTGCTGATTCATGATTGATGGTTGATTATTGATAATTGATGATTGATGATTGATGACTGATGACTGATGATTGATGATTGATGAGTGATGATTGATGATTGATGATTGATGATTGATGATTGATGATTGATGATTGATGATTGATGATTGATGATTGATGATTGATGAATGATGATTGATGATTGATGATTGATGATTGATGTTTGATGATTGATGATTGATATTTAATGATTGATCATTGATGATTGATAATTGCTGATTCATGATTTATGAATAATTATTGATATTTGATGATTGATGATTGATGATTGATGAGTGATGATTAATGATGGATGATTGATGACTGATGATTGATGATTGATGATTGATGATTGATGATTGATGATTGATGATTGATGATTGATGATAGATGATTGATGATTGATGATTGATGATTGATGATTGATGATTGAAGATTGATGATTGATGATTGACGATTGATGATTGATGATCGATGATTGATGATTGATGATTTATGATTGATGATTGATGATTGATGATTGATGATTGATGATTGATGATTGGTGATTGATGATTGATGATTGATGATTGACGATTGAAGATTGCTAATTAATAATTGAAGTTTGATGATCGATTATTGATCATTGATGATATGTTATTGATCCATGGTTGTGGATTGATAATTGATGATTGATTATTGATGGTTGATGATTGATGATTGATGATCGATGATTAATTATTGATGATTGATGATTGATAATTGCTGATTCATGATTGATGGTTGATTATTGATAATTGATGATTGATGATTGATGACTGATGACTGATGATTGATGATTGATGAGTGATGATTGATGATTGATGATTGATGATTGATGATTGATGATTGATGATTGATGATTGATGATTGATGATTGATGATTGATGATTGATGATTGATGATTGATGATTAATGTTTGATGATTGATGATTGATATTTAATGATTGATCATTGATGATTGATAATTACTGATTCATGATTTATGAATAATTATTGATATTTGATGATTGATGATTGATGATTGATGAGTGATGAGTGATGATTAATGATTGATGATTGATGACTGATGATTGATGATTGATGATTGATGATTGATGATTGATGATTGATGAGTGATGATTGATGATTGATGATTGATGATGGATGATTGATGTTTTATGATTGATGATTGATGATTGAAAATTGATAATTGATGATTGATGATTGATGATTGATGATTGATGATTGATAATCGATTATTCCTGATTGATGATTGATGATCGCTGATTGATGATTGATGATTGATGATTGATGATTGATGATTGATGATTGATGATTGATGATTGATGATTGATGATTGACGATTGAAGATCGCTGATTAATAATTGAAGTTTGATGATCGATTATTGATCATTGATTATATGTTATTGATTCATGGTTGTGGATTGATAATTGATGATTGATTATTGATGGTTGATGATTGATGATTGATGTTTGATGATTTATGATCGATGATTAATTATTGATGAATGATGATTGATAATTGCGGATTCATGATTGATTGTTGATTATTGATAATTGATGATTGATGATTGATGATTGATGATTGATGGTTGGTAATTGCTGATTCATGATTGATGGTTGATTATTGATGATTGATGATTGATGATTGATGATTGATGATTGATGATTGATGATTGATGATTGATGATTGATGATTGATGCTTGATAATTGGTGATTGATGATTGATGATTGATGATTGATGATTGTTGATTGATGATTGATGATTGATGATTGATGATTGATGATTGATGATTGATGATTGATGATTGGTGATTGATGATTGATGATTGATGATTGATGATTGATGATTGATGGTTGATGATTGATGTTTGATGAATGATGATTGATGATCGATCATTGATGCTTGATAATTGGTGATTGATGATTGATGATTGATGATTGATGATTGATGGTTGATGATTGATGATTGATGATTGTGATTGATGATTGATGGTTGATGGTTGATGATTGATGATTGATGATTGGTGATTGATGATTGATGATTGATGATTGATGATTGATGATTGATGATTGATGATTGATGATTGATGATTGATGATTGATGATTGATGATTGATGATTGATGATTGATGATTGATGATTGATGACTGATAATTGATGATTGATTATTGATGATTGATGATTGATGATTGATGATTGATGATTGATGATTGATGATTGATGATTGATGATTGATGATTGATGATAGATGATAGATGATTGATGATTGCTGATTGATGATTGATGATTGATGATTGATGATTGATGATTGATGACTGATGATTGATGATTGATGATTGATGATTGATGATTGATGATTGATGATTTATGATTGATGATTGATGATTGATGATTGATGATTGACGATTGAAAATTGCTGATTAATAATTGAAGTTTGATGATCGATTATTGATCATTGATGATATGTTATTGATTCATGGTTATGGATTGATAATTGATGATTGATTATTGATGATTGATGATTGATGATTGATGATTGATGATTGATGATTGATGATTGATGATTGATGATTGATGATTGATGATTGATGATTGATGATCGATGATTAATTACTGATGATTGGTGATTGATAATTGCTGATTCATGATTGATGGTTGATTATTGATAATCGATGATTGATGATTGATGATTGGTGATTGATAATTGCTGATTCATGATTGATGGTTGATTATTGTTAATTGATGATTGATGATTGATGATTGATGATTGGTGATTGATGATTGATGATTGATGATTGATGACTGATGATTGATGATTGATGATTGATGATTGATGATTGTTGATTGATGATTGATGATTGATGATTGATGATTGATGACTGATGATTGATGATTGATGATTGATGACTGATAATTGATGATTGATTATTGATGATTGATGATAGATGATTGATGATTGATGATTGATGATTGATGATTGATGATTGATGATTGATAATTGATGATTGATGATTGATGATTGATGATAGATGATTGATGATTGATGTTTGATGATTGATGACTGATGATTGATGATTGATGGTTGATGATTGATGATTGATGATTGATGATTGATGATTGATGATTGATGATTGATGATTGATGATTGATAATTGATGTTTGCTGATTGATGATTGATGATTGATGATTGATGATTAATGATTGATCTTTGATGATTGATAATTGCTGATTCATGATTTATGGTTAATTATTGATATTTGATGATTGATGATTGATGATCGATCATTGATGCTTGATGATTGATAATTCATGACTGATGATTGGTGATTGATGATAGATGATTGATGATTGCTGATTGATGATTGATGATTGATGATTGATGATTGATGATTGATGATTGATGATTGATGATTGATGATTGATGATTGATGATTGATGATTGATGATTGATGATTGATGATTGATGATTGATGATTGATGATTGATGATTGATGATTGATGATTGATGATTGATGATTGATGATTGATGATTGATGATTGATGATTGATGATTGATGATTGATGATTGATGGTTGATGATTGATGATTGACGATTGAAGATTGCTGATTAATAATTGAAGTTTGATGATCGATTATTGATCATTGATGATATGTTAGTGATTCTTGGTTGTGGATTGATAATTGTTGATTGATTATTGATGGTTGATGATTGATGACTGACGTTTGATGATTGATGATCGATGATTAATTATTGATGATTGATGATTGATAATTGCTGATTCATAATTGATGGTTGATAATTGATGATTGATAATTGATGATTGATGATTGATGATTGATGACTGATGATTGATGATTGATGATTGATGATTGATGATTGATGATTGATGATTGATGATTGATGATTGATGATTGTTGATTGATGATTGATGATTGATGATTGATGATTGATGATTGATGATTGATGATTGATGATTGATGATTGATGATTGATGATTGATGATTGATGATTGATGATTGATGATTGATGATTGATGATTGATGATTGATGATCGATCATTGATTGTTAATGATTGATGATCGATGATTGATGATTGATGATTGATGATTGATGATTGATGATTGATGATTGATGATTGATGATTGATGATTGATGATTGATGATTGGTGATTGATGATTGATGATTGATGATTGATGATTGATGATTGATGATTGATGATTGATGATTGACGATTGAAGATTGCTAATTAATAATTGAAGTTTGATGATCGATTGTTGATCATTGATGTTATGTTATTGATTCATGGTTGTGGATTGATAATTGATGATTGATTATTGATGGTTGATGATTGATGATTGATGATCGATGATTAATTATTGATGATTGATGATTGATAATTGCTGATTCATGATTGATGGTTGATTATTGATAATTGATGATTGATGATTGATGATTGATGATTGATGATTGATGATTGATGATTGATGATTGATGATTGACTACTGATGATTGATGATTGATGATTGATGATTGATGACTGATGATTGATGATTGATGATTGATGATTGATGATTGATGATTGATGATTGATGATTGATGATTGATGATTGATGATTGATGATTGATGATTGATGATTGATGATTGATGATTGATGATTGATGATTGATGTTTGATGATTGATGATTGATGGTTAATGATTGATCATTGATGATTGATAATTGCTGATTCATGATTTATGGTTTATTATTGATATTTGATGATTGATGATTGATGATTGATGATCGATCATTGATGCTTGATGATTGATAATAGATGATTGATGATTGAAGATTGATGATAGATGATTGATGATTGATGATTGATGATTGATGATTGATGATCGATGATTGATGGTTGATGAGTGATGATTGATGATTGATGATTGATGATTGATGATTGATGATTGATGATTGATCATTGATGATTGATGATTGATGATTGATGATTAATGATTGATGATTGATGATTGATGATTGATGATTGATGACTGATGATTGATGACTGATGATTGATGATTGATGATTGATGATTGATGATTGATGGTTGATAGTTGCTGATTCATGATTGATGGTTGATTATTGATAATTGATGATTGATGATTGATGATTGATTAGTGATGATTGATGATAGATGACTGATGATTGATGATTGATGATTGATGATTGATGATTGATGATTGATGATTGATGATTGATGATTGATGATTGATGATTGATGACTGATGATTGATGAC
>CATOZT010000314.1:0-47292 GCA_954870665.1 Stratiomys singularior
TGATTGATGATTGATGATTGATGATTGATAATAGATGATTGATGATTGATGGTTGATGATTGATGATTGATGATTGATGGTTGTTGATTGATGATATATGATTGATGACTGATGATTGATGATTGATAATTGATAATTGATGATTGATGATTGATAATTGATGATTGATGATTGATGATTGGTGAAGGATGATTGATGATTGATGATTGATGATTGATGTTTGATAATTGATGATTAATGATTGATGAGTTATGATTGGTGATTGATGATTGATAATAGATGATTGATGATTGATGATTGATGATTGATGATCGATTATTGATGATTGATGATTGATGAGTGATGATATATGATTGATGATTGATGACTGATGATTGATGATTGATGATTGATGATTGATGATTGATGATTGATGATTGATGATTGATGATTGATGATTGATGATAGATGTTTGATGATTGATGATTGATGATTGGTGATTGATGATTGATGATTGATGATTGCTGATTGATGGTTGATGATTGATGATTGATGACTGATGATTGATGATTGATGATTGATGTTGATGACGGATGATTGATGATTGATGATTGTTGATTGATGATTGATGATTGATGATTGATGATTGATGTTTGATGATTGATGATTGATGATTGATGATTGATGATTGGTGATTGATGATTGATGATTGATGATTGATGATTTATGATTGATGATAGATGATTCATTATTGATGACTGATGATTGATGATTGATGATTGATGATTGATGATTGATGATTGGTGATTGATGATTGATGATTGATGATTGATGATTGATGATTGATGATTGATGATTCATGATTGATGATTGATGATTGATGATTGATGATTGATGATTGATGATTGATGAGTGATGATTGATGATTGATGATTCATGATTGATGATTGATGATTGATGATTGATGATTGATGATTGATGATTGATGATTGATGATTGATGATTGATGATTGATGATTGATGATTGATGATTGATGATTGATGATTGATGATTGATGATTGATGATTGATGATTGATGATTGATGATTGATTATTGGTGAAGGATGATTGATGATTGATGATTGATGATTGATGATTTATGATTCAAGATTGATGATTGATGATTGATGATTGGTGCAGGATGATTGATGATTGATGATTGATGATTGACGATTGATGTTTGATAATTGATGATTAATGATTGATGAGTTATGATTGGTGATTGATGATTGATAATAGATGATTGATGATTGATGATTGATAATTGATGATTGATGATTGATGAGTGATGATTGATGATGGATGATTGATGACTGATGACTGATGATTGATGATTGATGATTGATGATTGATGATTGATGATTGATGATTGATGATTGATGATTGATGATTGATGATTGATGATTGATGATTGATGATTGATGATTGATGATTGATGATTGATGATTGATGATTTACGCTTGATGATTGATGATTGATGATTTATGGTTGTAGATTGATGATTGATGATTGATGATTGATGATTGATGTTTGATGATTGATGATTGATGATTGATGATTGATGATTGATGATTGATGATTGATGATTAATGATTGATGATTGATGTTGATGATTGATGATTGATGATTGATGATTGATGATTGATGATTGGTGATTGATGATTGATGATTGATGATTGATGATTGATGATTGATGATTGATGATTGATGATTGATGATTGATGATTGATGATTGATGATTGATGATTGATGATTGATGATTGATGATTGATGATTGATGATTGATGATTGATGATTGATGATTGATGATTGATGATTGATGATTGATGATTGATGATTGATGATTGATGATTGATGATTGATGATTGATGATTGATGATTGATGATTGATGATTGATGATTGATGATTGATGATTGATGATTGATGATTGATGATTGATAATTGATGATTGATGATTGATGATTGATGATTGATGATAGTTGATTGATGATTGATGATTGATGATTGATGATTGATGATTGATGATTGGTGATTGATGATTGATGATTGATGATTGATGATTGATGATTGATGATTGATGATTTATGATTGATGATTGATGATAGATGATTCATTATTGATGATTGATGATTGAAGATTGATGATTGATGATTTATGATTGATGATTGATGATTGATGATAGATGATTCATTATTGATGACTGACGATTGATGATTGATGATTGATGATTGATGATTGATGATTGGTGATTGATGATTGATGATTGGTGATTGATGATTGATGACTCATGATTGATGATTGATGATTGATGATTGATTATAGACGATTGATGACTGATGATTGATGATTGATGAGTGATTATTGATGAATGATGATTGATGATTGATGATTGATGATTGATGATTGATGATTGATGATTGATTATAGACGATTCATGACTGATGATTGATGATTGATTATTGATGATTGATGATTGATGAGTGAGGATTGATGATTGATGATTGATGTTTGATGATTGATGATTGATGATTGATGATTGATGATTGATGATTGATGATTGATGATTGATGATAGATGATTGATGATTGATGATTGTTGATTGATGATTGATGATTGATGATTGATGATTGATGATTGATGATTGATGATTGATGATTGATGATTGATGATTGATGATTGATGATTGATGATTGATGATTGATGATTGATGATTGATGATTGATGATTGATGATTGACGATTGATGATTGATGATTGATGATTGATGATTGATGATTGATGATTGATGATTGATGATGATGACTGATGACTGATGATTGATGATTGATAATTGATGATTGATGATTGATGATTGATGATTGATGATTGATGATTGATGATTGATGATTGATGATTGATGATTGATGATTGATGATTGATGATTGATGATTGATGATTGATAATTGATGGTTGTTGATTGATGATTGATGATTGATGATTGATGATTGATGATTGATGGGTGATGATTGATGATTGATGATTGATGATTGATGATTGGTTATTGATGATTGATGATTGATGATTGATGATTGATGATTGATGATTGATGATTGATGGTTGATGATTGATGATTGATGATTGATGATTGATGATTGATGATTGATGATTGATGATTGATGATTGATGATTGATGATAGTTGATTGATGATTGATGATTGATGATTGATGATTGATGATTGATTATTGATGATTGATGATTGGTGATTAATGATTGATGATTGATGATTGTTGATTGATGATTCATGATTCATGATTCATGATTGATGATAGATGATTCATTATTGATGATTGATGATTGACAATTGATGATTGATGACTGATGATTGATGATAAATGATTGATTATTGATGATCTATTATTGATGATTGATGATTGATGGTTGTTGATTGATGATATATGATTGATGATTAATTATTGATGATTGGTGAAGGATGATTGATGATTGATGATTGATGATTGATGATTGATGTTTGATGATTGATGATTGATAATTGATGATTGATGATTGGTGATTGATGATTGATGATTGATGATTGATGATTGATGATTGATGATTGATGATTGATGATTGATGATTGGTGAGTGATGATTGCTGATTGATGATTCATGATTGATGATTGATGATTGATGATTGATGATTGATGATTGATGATTGGTGATTGATGATTGATGATTGATGATCGATGATTGATGATTGATGAGTGATGATTGATGATTGATGATTCATGATTGATGATTGATGATTGATGATTGATGATTCATGATTGATGATTGATGATTGATGATTGGTGATTGATGATTGATGATTGATGATTGATGATTGATGATTGATGATTGATGATTGATGATTGATGATTGATGATTGATGATTGATGATTGGTGAAGGATGATTGATGATTGATGATCGATGTTTGCTGATTGATGATTGATGATTGATGGTTGTTGATTGATGATTGATGGTTCTTGATTGATGATATATGATTGATGACTGATGATTGATGATTGATAATTGATGATTGATGGTTGATGATTGATGATTGATGATTGATGATTGATGATTGATAATTGATGATTGGTGAAGGATGATTGATGATTGATGATTGATGATTGATGTTTGATAATTGATAATTGATGATTAATGATTGATGATTAATGATTGGTGATTGATGAGTGATAATAGATGATTGATGATTGATGATTGATGATTGATGGTTGTTGATTGATGATTGATGGTTGTTGATTGATGATATATGATTGATGACTGATGATTGATGATTGATAATTGATAATTGATGATTGATGGTTGATGATTGATGATTGATGATTGATGATTGATGAGTGATGATTGATGATTGATGATTGATGACTGATAATTGGTGATTGATGAAATATGATTGATGATTGATGATTGATGATTGATGATTGATGATTGATGATTGGTGATTGATGATTGATGATTGATGATTGCTGATTGATGGTTGATGATTGATGATTGATGACTGATGATTGATGATTGATGATTGATGTTGATGACTGATGATTGATGATTGATGATTGATGATTGATGATTGATGATTGATGATTGATGATTGATGATTGATGATTGATGATTGATGATTGATGATTGATGATTGATGATTGATGATTGATGATTGATGATTGATGATTGATGATTGATGATTGATGATTGATGATTGATGATTGATGATTGATGATTGATGATTGATGATTGATGATTGATGATTGATGATTGATGATTGATGATTGATGATTGATGATTGATGATTGATGATTGATGATTGATGATTGATGATTGATGATTGGTGAAGTATTATTGATGATTGATGATTGATGATTGATGATTGATGATTGATGTTTGATGATTGATGATTAATGATTGATGAGTTATGATTGGTGATTGATGATTGATAATAGATGATTGATGATTGATGATTGATAATTGATGATTGATGATTGATGATTGATGATTGATGATTGATGATTGATGATTGATGATTAATGATTTATGATTGATGATCAATGATTGAACATTGATGATTGATGATTGATGATTGATGATTGATTATTGATGATTGATGATTGATGATTGATGATTGATGATTGATGATTGATGATTGAGGTTAATGATTGATGATTGATGATTGATGATTGATGATTGATGATTGATGATTGATGATTGATGATAGATGATTGATGATTGATGATTGTTGATTGATGATTGATGATTGATGATTGATGATTGATGATTGATGATTGATGATTGATGATTGATGATTGATGATTGATGATTGATGATTGATGATTGATGATTGATGATTGATGATTGATGATTGATGATTGATGATTGATGATTGATGATTGATGATTGATGATTGATGATGATGACTGATGACTGATGATTGATGATTGATAATTGATGATTGATGATTGATGATTGATGATTGATGATTGATGATTGATGATTGATGATTGATGATTGATGATTGATGATTGATGATTGATGATTGATAATTGATGGTTGTTGATTGATGATTGATGATTGATGATTGATGATTGATGATTGATGGGTGATGATTGATGATTGATGATTGATGATTGATGATTGGTTATTGATGATTGATGATTGATGATTGCTGATTGATGATTGATGATTGATGATTGATGATTGATGATTGATGATTGATGGTTGATGATTGATGATTGATGATTGATGATTGATGATTGATGATTGATGATTGATGATTGATGATAGTTGATTGATGATTGATGATTGATGATTGATGATTGATTATTGATGATTGATGATTGGTGATTGATGATTGATGATTAATGATTGTTGATTGATGATTCATGATTCATGATTGATGATTGATGATAGATGATTCATTATTGATGATTGATGATTGACAATTGATGATTGATGACTGATGATTGATGATAAATGATTGATTATTGATGATCTATTATTGATGATTGATGATTGATGGTTGTTGATTGATGATATATGATTGTTGATTAATTATTGATGATTGGTGAAGGATGATTGATGATTGATGATTGATGTTTGATGATTGATGATTGATAATTGATGATTGATGATTGGTGATTGATGATTGATGATTGATGATTGATGATTGATGATTGATGATTGATGATTGATGATTGGTGAGTGATGATTGATGATTGATGATTCATGATTGATGATTGATGATTGATGATTGATGATTGATGATTGGTGATTGATGATTGATGATTGATGATCGATGATTGATGATTGATGAGTGATGATTGATGATTGATGATTCATGATTGATGATTGATGATTGATGATTGATGATTCATGATTGATGATTGATGATTGATGATTGGTGATTGATGATTGATGATTGATGATTGATGATTGATGATTGATGATTGATGATTGATGATTGATGATTGATGATTGGTGAAGGATGATTGATGATTGATGATCGATGTTTGCTGATTGATGATTGATGATTGATGGTTGTTGATTGATGATTGATGGTTGTTGATTGATGATATATGATTGATGACTGATGATTGATGATTGATAATTGATGATTGATGGTTGATGATTGATGATTGATGATTGATGATTGATGATTGATAATTGATGATTGGTGAAGGATGATTGATGATTGATGATTGATGATTGATGATTGGTGATTGATGATTGATGATTGATGATTGCTGATTGATGGTTGATGATTGATGATTGATGACTGATGATTGATGATTGATGATTGATGTTGATGATTGATGATTGATGATTGATGATTGATGATTGATAATTGATGATTGATGATTGATGATTGATGATTGATGATTGATGATTGATGATTGATGATTGATGATTGATGATTGATGATTGATGATTGATGATTGATGATTGGTGAAGTATTATTGATGATTGATGATTGATGATTGATGTTTGATGATTGATGATTAATGATTGATGAGTTATGATTGGTGATTGATGATTGATAATAGATGATTGATGATTGATGATTGATGATTGATGATTGATGATTGATGATTGATGATTGATGATTGATGATTGATGATTGATGATTGATGATTGATGATTGATGATTGATAATTGATGGTTGTTGATTGATGATTGATGATTGATGATTGATGATTGATGATTGATGGGTGATGATTGATGATTGATGATTGATGATTGGTTATTGATGATTGATGATTGATGATTGATGATTGATGATTGATGATTGATGATTGATGATTGATGATTGATGGTTGATGATTGATGATTGATGATTGATGATTGATGATTGATGATTGATGATTGATGATTGATGATTGATAATAGTTGATTGATGATTGATGATTGATGATTGATGATTGATCATTGATGATTGGTGATTGATGATTGATGATTGATGATTGATGATTGATGAGTGATGATTGATGATTGATGATTGATGATTGATGATTGATGATTGATGATTGGTGAAGGATGATTGATGATTGATGATCGATGTTTGCTGATTGATGATTGATGATTGATGGTTGTTGATTGATGATTGATGGTTGTTGATTGATGATATATGATTGATGACTGATGATTGATGATTGATAATTGATGATTGATGGTTGATGATTGATGATTGATGATTGATGATTGATGATTGATGATTGATAATTGATGATTGGTGAAGGATGATTGATGATTGATGATTGATGTTTGATAATTGATAATTGATGATTAATGATTGATGATTAATGATTGGTGATTGATGAGTGATAATAGATGATTGATGATTGATGATTGATGGTTGTTGATTGATGATTAATGGTTGTTGATTGATGATATATGATTGATGACTGATGATTGATGATTGATAATTGATTATTGATGATTGATGGTTGATGATTGATGATTGATGATTGATGATTGATGAGTGATGATTGATGATTGATGATTGATGACTGATAATTGGTGATTGATGAAATATGATTGATGATTGATGATTGATGATTGATGATTGATGATTGGTGATTGATGATTGATGATTGATGATTGCTGATTGATGGTTGATGATTGATGATTGATGACTGATGATTGATGATTGATGATTGATGTTGATGACTGATGATTGATGATTGATGATTGATGATTGATGATTGATGATTGATGATTGATGATTGATGATTGATGATTGATGACTGATGATTGATGATTGATGATTGATGATTGATGATTGATGATTGATGATTGATGATTGATGATTGATGATTGATGATTGATGATTGATGATTGATGATTGATGATTGATGATTGATGATTGATGATAGATGATTCATTATTGATGACTGATGATTGATGATTGATGATTGATGATTGATGATTGGTGATTGATGATTGATGATTGGTGATTGATGATTGATGATTCATGATTGATGATTGATGATTGATGATTGATGATTGATGATTGATGATTGATGATTGATGAGTGATGATTGATGATTGATGGTTGTTGATTGATGATTGATGGTTGTTGATTGATGATATATGATTGATGACTGATGATTGATGATTGATAATTGATGATTGATGATTGATGATTGATGATTCATGATTCATGATTGATGATTGATGATTGATGATTGATGATTGATGATTGATGATTGATGATTGATGATTGATGATTGATGATTGATCATTGATGATTGGTGATTGATGATTGATGATTGATGATTGATGATTGATGAGTGATAATTGATGATTGATGATTCATGATTGATGATTGATGATTGATGATTGATGATTCATGATTGATGATTGATGATTGATGATTGATGATTGATGATTGGTGATTGATGATTGATGATTGATGATTGATGATTGATGATTGATGATTGATGATTGATGATTGATGATTGATGATTGATGATTGATGATTGATGATTGATGATTGATGATTGATGATTGATGATTGGTGAAGGATGATTGGTGAAGGATGATTGATGATTGATGATTGATGATTGATGATTGATGATTGATGATTGATGATTGATGATTGATGATTGATGATTGATGATTGATGATTGATGATTGATGATTGATGATTGATGATAGTTGATTGATGATTGATGATTGATGATTGATGATTGATGATTGGTGATTGATGATTGATGATTAATGATTGATGATTGATGATTCATGATTCATGATTGATGATTGATGATAGATGAGTCATTATTGATGATTGATGATTGATGATTGACAATTGATGATTGATGACTGATGATTGATGATAAATGATTGATTATTGATGATCTATTATTGATGATTGATGATTGATGGTTGTTGATTGATGATATATGATTGATGATTGATGATTGATGATTGATGATTGGTGAAGGATGATTGAATATTGATGATTGATGATTGATATTTGATGATTGATGATTGATGATTGATGATTGGTGATTCATGATTGATGATTGATGATTGATGATTGATGATTGATGATTGGTGAGTGATGATTGATGATTGATGATTCATGATTGATGATTGATGATTTATGATTGATGATTGATGATTGATGATTGATGATTGATGATTGATGATTGATGATTGGTGATTGATGATTGATGATTGATGATTGATGATTGATGATTGATGATTGATGAGTGATGATTGATGATTGATGATTGATGATTGATGATTGATGATTGATGATTGATGATTCATGATTGATGATTGATGATTGATGATTGATGATTGGTGATTGATGATTGATGATTGATGATTGATGATTGATGATTGATGATTGATGATTGATGATTGATGATTGATGATTGGTGAAGGATGATTGATGATTGATGATTGATGATTGATGATCGATGTTTGCTGATTGATGATTGATGATTGATGGTTGTTGATTGATGATTGATGGTTGTTGATTGATGATATATGATTGATGACTGATGATTGATGATTGATAATTGATGATTGATGGTTGATGATTGATGATTGATGATTGATGATTGATGATTGATGATTGATAATTGATGATTGGTGAAAGGTGATTGATGATTGATGATTGATGATTGATGATTGATGTTTGATAATTGATGATTGATGACTAATGATTGATGATTAATGATTGGTGATTGATGAGTGATAATAGATGATTGATGATTGATGATTGATGATTGATGATCGATTATTGATGATTGATGAGTGATGATTGATGATTGATGATTGATGACTGATGATTGATGATTGATGATTGATGATTGATGATTGATGATTGATGATTGATGATTGATGATTGATGATTGATGATTGATGATTGATGATTGATGATTGATGATTGATGATTGATGATTGATGATTGATGATTGGTGATTGATGATTGATGATTGATGTTTGCTGATTGATGGTTGATGATTGATTATTGATGACTGATGATTGATGATTGATGATTGATGTTGATGACTGATGATTGATGATTGATGATTGATGATTGATGATTGATGATTGATGATTGATGATTGATGATTGATGATTGATGATTGATGATTGATGATTGATGATTGATGATTGATGATTGATGATTGATGATTGATGATTGATGATCGATTACTGATGATTGATGATTGATGATTGATGATTGATGATTGATGATTGATGATTGATGATTGATGATTGATGATTGATGATTGATGATTGATGATTGATGATTGATGATTGATGAGTGATGATTGATGATTGATGATTCATGATTGATGATTGATGATTGATGATTGATGATTGATGATTGATGATTGATGATTGATGATTGATGATTGATGATTGATGATTGATGATTGATGATTGATGATTGATGATTGATGATTGATGATTGATGATTGATGATTGATGATTGATGATTGATGATTGATGATTGATGATTGATGATTGGTGATGAATGATTAATGATTGATGATTGATGATTGATGATTGATGATTGATAAGTGATGATTGATGATTGATGATTGATGATTGATGATTGATGATTGATGATTGATGATTGATGATTGATGATTGATGATTGATGATTGATGATTGATGATTGATGATTGATGATTGATGATTGATGATTGATAATTGATGATTGGTGAAGGATGATTGATGATTGATGATTGATGATTGATGTTTGATAATTGATGATTGATGATTGATGAGTGATGATTGATGATTGATGATTGATGATTCATGATTGATGATTGATGATTGATAATTAATGATTCATGATTGATGATTGATGATTGATGATTGGTGATTGGTGATTGATGATTGATGATTGATGATTGATGATTGATGATTGATGATTGATGATTGATGATTGATGATTGGTGAAGGATGATTGATGATTGATGATTGATGATTGATGATCGATGTTTGCTGATTGATGATTGATGGTTGTTGATTGATGATTGATGGTTTTTGATTGATGATATATGATTGATGACTGATGATTGATGATTGATAATTGATGATTGATGATTGATGATTGATGATTGATGATTGATGATTGATGATTGATGATTGATGATTGATGATTGATGATTGATGATTGATGATTGATGATTGATGATTGATGATTGATGATTGATAATTGATGATTGGTGAAGGATGATTGATGATTGATGATTGATGATTGATGATTGATGTTTGATAATTGATAATTGATGATTAATGATTGATGATTTATGATTGGTGATTGATGATTGATAATAGATGATTGATGATTGATGATTGATGATCGATTATTGATGATTGATGATTGATGTGTGATGATTGATGATTGATGATTGATGATTGGTGAAGGACGATTGATGATTGATGATTGATGATTGATGATTGATGATTTATCATTGATGATTGATGATTGATGATTGATTATTAATGATTGATGAGTGATGATTGATGATTGATGATTGATGAATGATGATCGATGATTGATGATTGATGATTGATGATTGATGATTGATGATTGATGATTGATGATTGATGTTTGATGATTGATGATTGATGATTGATGATTGATGATTGATGATTGATGATTGATGATTGATGATTGATGATTGATGCTTGATGATTGATGATTGATGATTGATGATTGATGATTGATGAGTGATGATTGATGATTGATGATTCATGATTCATGATTGATGATTGATGATTGATGATTGATGATTGATGATTGATGATTGATGATTGATGATTGATGATTGATGATTGATGATTGATGATTGATGATTGATGATTGATGATTGATGATTGATGATTGATGATTGATGATTGATTAATGGTGAAGGATGATTGATGATTGATGATTGATGATTGATGATTGATGATTGATGATTGATGATTCATGATTGATGATTGATGATTGATGATTGATGATTGATGATTGGTGATTGATGATTGATGATTGATGATTGATGATTGATGATTGATGATTGATGATTGATGATTGATGATTGATGATTGATGATTGATGATTGATGATTGATGATTGATGATTGATGATTGATGATTGATGATTGATGATTGGTGAAGGATGATTGATGATTGATGATTGATGATTGATGATCGATGTTTGCTGAATGATGATTGATGATTGATGGTTGTTGATTGATGATTGATGGTTGTTGATTGATGATATATGATTGATGACTGATGATTGATGATTGATAATTGATGATTGATGATTGATGATTGATGATTGATGATTGATGATTGATGATTGATGATTGATGATTGATAATTGATGATTGGTGAAGGATGATTGGTGATTGATGATTGATGTTTGATAATTGATAATTGATGATTAATGATTGATGATTTATGATTGGTGATTGATGATTGATAATAGATGATTGATGATTGATGATTGATGATTGATGATTGATGATTGATGATCGATTATTGATGATTGATGATTGATGAGTGATGAATGATGATTGATGATGGATGACTGATGATTGATGATCGATGTTTGCTGAATGATGATTGATGATTGATGGTTGTTGATTGATGATTGATGGTTGTTGATTGATGATATATGATTGATGACTGATGATTGATGATTGATAATTGATGATTGATGATTGATGATTGATGATTGATGATTGATGATTGATAATTGATGATTGATGATTGATGATTGATGATTGATGATTGATGATTGATGATTGATGATTGGTGATTGATGATTGATGATTGATGTTTGTTGATTGATGGTTGATGATTGATGATTGATGATTGATGGCTGATGATTGAGGATTGATGATTGATGTTGATGACTGATGATTGATGATTGATGATTGATGATTGATGATTGATGATTGATGATTGATGATTGATGATTGATGATTGATGATTGATGATTGATGATAGATGATTGATGATTGATGATTGATGATTGATGATTGATGATCGATGACTGATGATTGATGATTGATGATTGATGATTGATGATTGATGATTGATGATTGATGATTGATGATTGATGATTGATGATTGATGATTGATGATTGATGAGTGATGATTGATGATTGATGATTCATGATTGATGATTCATGATTGATGATTGATGATTGATGATTGATGATTGATGATTGATGATTGATGATTGGTGATGAATGATTGATGATTGATGATTGATGAGTGATGATTGATGATTGATGATTGATGATTGATGATTGATGATTGATGATTGATGATTGATGATTGATGATTGATGATTGATGATTGATGATTGATGATTCATGATTGATGATTGATGATTGATGATTGATGATTGATAATTGATGATTGATGATTGATGATTGATGATTGATGATTGATGATTGATGATTGATGATTGATGATTGATGATTGATGATTGATGATTGATGATTGATGATTGATGATTGATGATTGGTGAAGGATGATTGATGATTGATGATTGATGTTTGATAATTGGTGATTAATGATTGATGAGTTATGATTGGTGATTGATGATTGATAATAGATGATTGATGATTGATGATTGATAATTGATGATTGATGATTGATGAGTGATGATTGATGATTGATAAGAGATGATTGATGATTGATGATTGATGATTGATGATTGCTGATTGATGATTGATGATTGATGATTGATGATTGGTGAATAATGATTCATGATTGATGATTGATGATTGATGGTTGATGATTGATGATTGATGATTGATGATTGATGATTGATGATTGATGATTGATGATTGATGATTGATGATTGATGATTGATGATTGATGATTGATGATTGATGATTGATGATTGATGATTGATGATTGATAATTGATGATTAATGATTGATGATTTATGATTGGTGATTGATGATTGATAATAGATGATTGATGATTGATGATTGATGATCGATTATTGATGATTGATGATTGATGAGTGATGAATGATGATTGATGATTGATGACTGATGATTGATGATTGATGATTGATGATTGATGAATGATGATTGATGATTGATAATTGATGATTGATGATTGATGATTGATGATTGATGATTGATGATTGATGATTGATGATTGGTGATTGATGATTGATGATTGATGTTTGTTGATTGATGGTTGATGATTGATGATTGATGATTGATGGCTGATGATTGATGATTGATGATTGATGTTGATGACTGATGATTGATGATTGATGATTGATGAGTGATGATTGATGATTGATGATTGATGACTGATGATTGATGATTGATGATTGATGATTGATGATTGATGACTGATGATTGATGATTGATGATTGATGATTGATGATTGATGATTGATGATTGATGATTGATGATTGATAATTGATGATTGATGATTGATGATTGATGATTGATGATTGATAATTGATGATTGATGATTGATGATTGATGATTGATAATTGATGATTGATGATTGATGATTGATGATTGATGATTGATCATTGATGATTGATGATTGATGATTGATGATTGATGATTGATGATTAATGATTGATGATTGATGATTGATGATTGATGATTGATGATTGATGATTGATAATAGATGATTGATGATTGATGGTTGATGATTGATGATTGATGATTGATGGTTGTTGATTGATGATATATGATTGATGACTGATGATTGATGTTTGATAATTGATGATTGATGATTGATGATTGATGATTGATGATTGATGATTGATGATTGATGATTGATGATTGATGATTGATGATTGATGATTGGTGAAGGATGATTGATGATTGATGATTGATGTTTGATAATTGATGATTAATGATTGATGAGTTATGATTGGTGATTGATGATTGATGATTGATAATAGATGATTGATGATTGATGATTGATGATTGATAATTGATGATTGATGATTGATGAGTGATGATTGATGATTGATGATTGATGACTGATGATTGATGATTGATGATTGATGATTGATGATTGATGACTGATGATTGATGATTGATGATTGATGATTGATGATTGATGATTGATGATTGATGATTGATGATTGATGATTGATGATTGATGATTGATGATTGATGATTGATGATTGATGATTGATGATTGATTATTGATGATTGATGATTGATGATTGATGATTGATGATTGATGATTGATGATTGATAATTGATGATTGATGATTGATGATTGATGATTGATGATTGATGATTGATGATTGATAATTGATGATTGATGATTGATGATTGATGATTGATGATTGATGATTGATGATTGATGATTGATGATTGATGATTGATGATTGATGATTGATGATTGATGATTGATGATTGATGATTGATGATTGATGATTGATGATTGATGATTGATGATTGATAATAGATGATTGATGATTGATGGTTGATGATTGATGATTGATGATTGATGATTGATGGTTGTTGATTGATGATATATGATTGATGACTGATGATCTATGATTGATAATTGATGATGGATGATTGATGATTGATGATTGATGATTGATGACTGATGATTGATGATTGATTATTGGTGAAGGATGATTGATGATTGATGATTGATGAATGATGTTTGATAATTGATGATTAATGATTGATGAGTTATGATTGGTGATTGATGATTGATAATGAATGATTGATGATTGATGATTGATGATCGATTATTGATGATTGATGATTGATGAGTGATGATTGATGATTGATGAATGATGACTGATGATTGATGATTGATGATTGATGATTGATGATTGATGATTGATGATTGATAATTGATAATTGATGATTGATGATTGATGATTGATGATTGGTGATTGATGATTGATGATTGATGATTGATGATTGCTGATTGATGGTTGATGATTGATGATTGATGATTGATGATGACTGATGATTGATGATTGATGATTGATGTTGATGACTGATGATTGATGATTGATGATTGATGATTGATGATATATGATTGATGATTGATGATTGATGATTGATGATTGATGATTGATGATTGTTGATCGACGACTGATGATTGATGATTGATGATTGATGATTGATGATTGATGATTGATGATTGATGATTGATGATTAATGATTGATGATTGTTGAAGGATTATTGATGATTGATGATTGATGATTGATGTTTGATGATTGATGATTAATGATTGATGAGTTATGATTGGTGATTGATGATTGATAATAGATGATTGATGATTGATGATTGATGATTGATGATTGATAATTGATGATTGATGATTGATGATTGATGATTGATGATTGATGATTGATGATCAATGATTGATGATTGATGATTGATGATTGATTATTGATGATTGATGATTGATGATTGATGATTGATGATTGATGATTGATGATTGATGATTGATGATTGATGATTGATGATTGATGATTGATGATTGATGATTGATGATTGATGATTGGTGATTGATGATTGATGATTGATGATTGATGATTGATGATTGATGATTGATGATTGATGATTGATGATTGATGATTGATGATTGATGATTGATGATTGATGATTGATGATTGATGATTGATGATTGATGATTGATGATTGATGATTGATGATTGATGATTGATGATTGATGATTGATGATTGATGATTGATGATTGATGATTGATGATTGATGATTGATGATTTATGATTTATGATTGAGGATTGATGATAGATGATTCATTATTGATGACTGATGATTAATGATTGATGATTGATGATTGGTGATTGATGATTGATGATTGGTGATTGATGATTGATGATTCATGATTGATGATTGATGATTGATGATTGATGATTAATGATTGATGATTGATGAGTGATGATAGATGATTGATGATTCATGATTGATGATTGATGATCGATGATTGATGATTGATGATTGATGATTGATGATTGATGATTGATGATTGATGATTGATGATTGACGATTGATGATTGATGATTGATGATTGATGATTGATGATTGATGATTGATGATTGATGATTGATGATTGATGATTGGTGAAGGATGATTGATGATTGATGATTGATGATTGATGTTTGATGATTGATGATTGATGATTGATGAGTGGTGATTGATGATTGATGATTGAAGATTGATGATTGATGATTGATGGGTGATGATTGATGATTGATGATTCATGATTCATGATTGATGATTGATGATTGATGATTGATGATTGATGATTGATGATTGATGATTGATGATTGATGATTGATGATTGATGATTGATGATTGATGATTGACTATTGATGATTGATGATTGATGATTGATGATTGATGATTGATGATTGATGATTGATGATTGATGATTGATGAGTGATGATTGATGATTGATGATTGATGATTGATGATTGATGATTGATGATTGATGATTGATGAGTGATGATTGATGATTGATGATTGATGATTGATGATTGATGATTGATGATTGATGTTTGATAATTGATGATTAATGATTGATGAGTTATGATTGGTGATTGATGATTGATAATAGCTGATTGATGATTGATGATTGATGGGTGATGATTGATGATTGATGATTCATGATTCATGATTGATGATTGATGATTGATGATTGATGATTGATGATTGATGATTGATGATTGATGATTGATGATTGATGATTGATGATTGATGATTGATGATTGATGATTGATGATTGACTATTGATGATTGATGATTGATGATTGATGATTGATGATTGATGATTGATGATTGATGATTGATGATTGATGAGTGATGATTGATGATTGATGATTGATGATTGATGATTGATGATTGATGATTGATGATTGATGATCAATGATTGATGATTGATGATTGATGATTGATTATTGATGATTGATGATTGATGATTGATGATTGATGATTGATGATTGATGATTGATGATTTATGATTGATGATTGATGATTGATGATTGATGATTGATGATTGATGATTGATGATTGATGATTGATGATTGATGATTGATGATTGATGATTGATGATTGATGATTGATGGTTGATGATTGATGATTGATGATTGATGATTGATGATTGATGACTGATGATTGATGATTGATGATTGATGTTTGATGATTGATGATTGATGATTGATGATTGATGATTGATGATTGATGATTGATGATTGATTATTTATGATTGATGATTGATGATAGATGATTCATTATTGATGACTGATGATTGATGATTGATGATTGATGATTGATGATTGATGATTGGTGATTGATGATTGATGATTGGTGATAGATGATTGATGATTCATGATTGATGATTGATGATTGATGATCGATGATTGATGATTGATGATTGATGATTGATGATTGATGATTGATGATTGATGATTGATGAGTGATGATTGATGATTGACGATTGATGATTGATGATTGATGATTGATGATTGATGATTGATGATTGATGATTGATGATAGATGATTGGTGATTGATGATTGGTGAAGGATGATCGATGATTGATGATTGATGATTGATGTTTGATGATTGATGATTGATGATTGATGAGTGGTGATTGATGATTGATGATTGATGATTGATGATTGATGATTGATGATTGATGGGTGATGATTGATGATTGATGATTCATGATTCATGATTCATGATTGATGATTGATGATTGATGATTGATGATTAACTATTGATGATTGATGATTGATGATTGATGATTGATGATTGATGATTGATGATTGATGAGTGATGATTGATGATTGATGATTGATGATTGATGATTGATGATTGATGATTGATGATTGATGAGTGATGATTGATGATTGATGATTGATGATTGAGGATTGATGATTGATAATTGATAATTGATGATTGATGATTGATGATTGCTGATTGATGATTGATGATTGATGATTGATGATTGATGATTGGTGATTGATGATTGATGATTGATGTTTGTTGATTGATGGTTGATGATTGATGATTGATGATTGATGGCTGATGATTGAGGATTGATGATTGATGTTGATGACTGATGATTGATGATTGATGATTGATGATTGATGATTGATGATTGATGATTGATGATTGATGATTGATGATTGATGATTGATGATTGATGATTGATGATCGATGACTGATGATTGATGATTGATGATTGATGATTGATGATTGATGATTGATGATTGATGATTGATGATTGATGATTGATGATTGATGATTGATGAGTGATGATTGATGATTGATGATTCATGATTGATGATTGATGATTGATGATTGATGATTGATGATTGATGATTGATGATTGATGATTGATGATTGATGATTGATGATTGATGATTGATGATTGGTGATGAATGATTGATGATTGATGATTGATGATTGATGAGTGATGATTGATGATTGATGATTGATGATTGATGATTGATGATTGATGATTGATGATTGATGATTGATGATTGATGATTGATGATTGATGATTGATGATTGATGATTGATGATTGATGATTGATGATTCATGATTGATGATTGATGATTGATGATTGATAATTGATGATTGATGATTGATGATTGATGATTGATGATTGATGATTGATGATTGATGATTGATGATTGATGATTGATGATTGATGATTGATGATTGATGGTTGATGATTGATGATTGATGATTGATGATTGATGATTGATGATTGATGAGTGATGATTGATGATTGATGATTGATGACTGATGATTGGTGATTGATGATTGATGATTGATGATTGATGATTGATGATTGATGATTGGTGAAGAATGATTCATGATTGATGATTGATTATTGATGGTTGATGATTGATGATTGATGATTGATGATTGATGATTGATGATTGGTGATTGATAATTGATGATTAATGATTGATGATTTATGATTGGTGATTGATGATTGACTATTGATGGTTCATGATTGGTGATTGATGATCGATTATTGATGATTGATGATTGATGAGTGATGAATGATGATTGATGATTGATGACTGATGATTGATGATTGATGATTGATGATTGATGATTGATGATTGATAATTGATGATTGATGATTGATGATTGATGATTGATGATTGATGATTGATGATTGGTGATTGATGATTGATGATTGATGTTTGTTGATTGATGGTTGATGATTGATGATTGATGATTGATGGCTGATGATTGATGATTGATGATTGATGTTGATGACTGATGATTGATGATTGATGATTGATGAGTGATGATTGATGATTGATGATTGATGACTGATGATTGATGGTTGATGATTGATGATTGATGATTGATGATTGATGACTGATGATTGATGATTGATGATTGATGATTGATGATTGATGATTGATGATTGATGATTGATGATTGATGATTGATGATTGATGATTGATGATTGATGATTGATGATTGATGATTGATGATTGATGATTGATGATTGATTATTGATGATTGATGATTGATGATTGATGATTGATGATTGATAATTGATGATTGATGATTGATGATTGATGATTGATGATTGATGATTGATGATTGATAATTGATGATTGATGATTGATGATTGATGATTGATAATTGATGATTGATGATTGATGATTGATGATTGATGATTGATGATTGATGATTGATGATTGATGATTGATGATTGATGATTAATGATTGATGATTGATGATTGATGATTGATGATTGATGATTGATGATTGATGATTGATGATTGATAATAGATGATTGATGATTGATGATTGATGATTGATGGTTGATGATTGATGATTGATGATTGATGGTTGTTGATTGATGATATATGATTGATGACTGATGATTGATGTTTGATAATTGATGATTGATGATTGATGATTGATGATTGATGATTGATGATTGATGATTGATGATTGATGATTTATGATTTATGATTGGTGAAGGATGATTGATGATTGATGATTGATGTTTGATAATTGATGATTAATGATTGATGAGTTATGATTGGTGATTGATGATTGATGATTGATAATAGATGATTGATGATTGATGATTGATGATTGATAATTGATGATTGATGATTGATGAGTGATGATTGATGATTGATGATTGATGACTGATGATTGATGATTGATGATTGATGATTGATGATTGATGATTGATGACTGATGATTGATGATTGATGATTGATGATTGATGATTGATGATTGATGATTGATGATTGATGATTGATGATTGATGATTGATGATTGATGATTGATGATTGATGATTGATGATTGATGATTGATGATTGATGATTGATGATTGATGATTGATGATTGATGATTGATTATTGATGATTGATGATTGATGATTGATGATTGATGATTGATGATTGATGATTGATGATTGATAATTGATGATTGATGATTGATAATTGATGATTGATGATTGATGATTGATGATTGATGATTGATGATTGATGACTGATGATTGATGATTGATTATTGGCGAAGGATGATTGATGATTGATGATTGATGAATGATGTTTGATAATTGATGATTAATGATTGATGAGTTATGATTGGTGATTGATGGTTGATAATGAATGATTGATGATTGATGATTGATGATCGATTATTGATGATTGATGATTGATGAGTGATGATTGATGATTGATGAATGATGACTGATGATTGGTGAAGGATAATTGATGATTGATGATTGATGATTGATGATTGATGATTGATGATTGATGATTGATGATTGATGATTGATGATTGATGATTGATGATTGATGATTGATGATTGATGATTGATGATTGATGATTGATGATTAATGATTGATGATTGATGATTGATGATTGATGATTGATGATTGATGATTGATGATTGATAATAGATGATTGATGATTGATGATTGATGGTTGATGATTGATGATTGATGATTGATGGTTGTTGATTGATGATATATGATTGATGACTGATGATTGATGTTTGATAATTGATGATTGATGATTGATGATTGATGATTGATGATTGATGATTGATGATTGATGATTGGTGAAGGATGATTGATGATTGATGATTGATGTTTGATAATTGATGATTAATGATTGATGAGTTATGATTGGTGATTGATGATTGATGATTGATAATAGATGATTGATGATTGATGATTGATGATTGATGATTGATAATTGATGATTGATGATTGATGAGTGATGATTGATGATTGATGATTGATGAGTGATGATTGATGATTGATGAATGATGACTGATGATTGATGATTGATGATTGATGATTGATGATTGATGATTGATGATTGATAATTGATGATTGATGATTGATGATTGATGATTGGTGATTGATGATTGATGATTGATGATTGCTGATTGATGGTTGATGATTGATGATTGATGACTGATGATTGATGATTGATGATTGATGTTGATGACTGATGATTGATGATTGATGATTGATGATTGATGATATATGATTGATGATTGATGATTGATGATTGATGATTGATGATTGATGATTGTTGATCGATGACTGATGATTGATGATTGATGATTGATGATTGATGATTGATGATTGATGATTGTTGAAGGATTATTGATGATTGATGATTGATGATTGATGTTTGATGATTGATGATTAATGATTGATGAGTTATGATTGGTGATTGATGATTGATAATAGATGATTGATGATTGATGATTGATGATTGATAATTGATGATTGATGATTGATGATTGATGATTGATGATTGATGATTGATGATTGATGATTGATGATCAATGATTGATGATTGATGATTGATGATTGATTATTGATGATTGATGATTGATGATTGATGATTGATGATTGATGATTGATGATTGATGATTGATGATTGATGATTGATGATTGATGATTGATGATTGATGATTGATGATTGATGATTGATGATTGATGATTGATGATTGATGATTGATGATTGATGATTGATGATTGATGATTGATGATTGATGATTGATGATTGATGATTGATGATTGATGATTGATGATTGATGATTGATGATTGATGATTGATGATTGATGATTGATGATTGATGATTGATGATTGATGATTGATGATTGATGATTGATGATTGATGATTGATGATTGATGATTGATGATTGATGATTGATGATTTATGATTGATGATTGATGATAGATGATTCATTATTGATGACTGATGATTGATGATTGATGATTGATGATTGATGATTGATGATTGGTGATTGATGATTGATGATTGGTGATTGATGATTGATGATTCATGATTGATGATTGATGATTGATGATTAATGATTGATGATTGATGAGTGATGATAGATGATTGATGATTCATGATTGATGATTGATGATTGATGATCGATGATTGATGATCGATGATTGATGATTGATGATTGATGATTGATGATTGATGATTGATGATTGATGATTGATGATTGGCGATTGATGATTGATGATTGATGATTGATGATTGATGATTGATGATTGATAATTGGTGAAGGATGATTGATGATTGATGATTGATGATTGATGTTTGATGATTGATGATTGATGATTGATGATTGATGAGTGGTGATTGATGATTGATGATTGATGATTGATGATTGATGGGTGATGATTGATGATTGATGATTCATGATTCATGATTCATGATTGATGATTGATGATTGATGATTGATGATTGATGATTGATGATTGATGATTGATGATTGATGATTGATGATTGATGATTGATGATTGATGATTGACTATTGATGATTGATGATTGATGATTGATGATTGATGATTGATGATTGATGATTGATGATTGATGAGTGATGATTGATGATTGATGATTGATGATTGATGATTGATGATTGATGATTGATGATAGATGAGTGATGATTGATGATTGATGATTGATGATTGATGATTGATGATTGATGATTGATGTTTGATAATTGATGATTAATGATTGATGAGTTATGATTGGTGATTGATGATTGATAATAGCTGATTGATGATTGATGATTGATTTTTGATGATTGATGATTGATGATTGATGATTGATGATTGATGATTGATGATTGATGATTGATGATTGATGATTGATGATCGATGATTGATGTTTGATAATTGATGATTACTTGTTGATGAGTTATGATTGGTGATTGATGATTGATTATTGATTATTGATGATTGATGATTGATGATTGATAATTGATGATTGATGATTGATGATTGATGAGTAATGATTGATGATTGATGATTGATGATTGATGATTGATGATTGATGATTGATGATTGATGATTGATGATTGATGATTGATGATTGATGATTGATGGTTGGTGATTGATGATTGATGATTGATGATTGATGGTTGATGATTGATGATTGATGATAGATGATTGATGATTGATGATTGATGTTGATGATTGATGATTGATGATTGTTGATTGATGATATATGATTGATGACTGAAGATTGATAATTGATAATTGATGATTGATGATTGATGATTGATAATTGATGATTGGTGCAGGATGATTGATGATTGATGATTGATTATTGATGTTTGATAATTGATGCTTATTAATGATTGATGAGTTATGATTGGTGATGGATGATTGATAATAGATGATTGATGATTGATGATTGATAATTGACGATTGATGATTGATGAGTGATGATTGATGATGGATGATTGATGACTGATGACTCATGATTGATGATTGATGATTGATGATTTATTATTGATGATTGATGATTGATGATTGATGATTGATGATTGATGATTGATGATTGATGATTGATGATTGATGGTTGTAGATTGATGATTGATGATTGATGATTGGTGATTGATGTTTGATGATTGATGATTGATGATTGATGATTGATGATTGATGATTGATGATTGATGATTGATGATTGATGATTGATGATTGATGATTGATGATTGATGATTGATGATTGATGATTGATGATTGATGATTGATGATTGATGATTGATGATTGATGATTGATGATTGATGATTGATGATTGATGATTGATGATTGATGATTGATGATTGATGATTGATGATTGATGATTGATGATTGATGATTGATGATTGATGATTTATGATTGATGATTGATGATAGATGATTCATTATTGATGACTGATGATTGATGATTGATGATTGATGATTGATGATTGGTGATTGATGATTGATGATTGGTGATTGATGATTGATGATTCATGATTGATGATTGATGATTGATGATTAATGATTGATGATTGATGAGTGATGATAGATGATTGATGATTCATGATTGATGATTGATGATTGATGATCGATGATTGATGATTGATGATTGATGATTGATGATTGATGATTGATGATTGATGATTGATGATTGATGATTGACGATTGATGATTGATGATTGATGATTGATGATTGATGATTGATGATTGATGATTGATGATTGATGATTGATGATTGATGATTGATGATTGATGATTGGTGAAGGATGATTGATGATTGATGATTGATGATTGATGTTTGATGATTGATGATTGATGATTGATGAGTGGTGATTGATGATTGATGATTGATGATTGATGATTGATGATTGATGATTGATGGGTGATGATTGATGATTGATGATTCATGATTCATGATTGATGATTGATGATTGATGATTGATGATTGATGATTGATGATTGATGATTGATGATTGATGATTGATGATTGATGATTGATGATTGATGATTGATGATTGATGATTGATGATTGATGATTGATGATTGATGATTGATGATTGATGATTGATGATTGATGATTGACTATTGATGATTGATGATTGATGATTGATGATTGATGATTGATGATTGATGATTGATGATTGATGATTGATGATTGATGATTGGTGATTGATGATTGATGATTGATGTTTGATGATTGATGATTGATGACTGATGATTGATGATTGATGTTGATGATTGATGATTGATGATTGATGATATATGACTGATGACTGATGATTGATGATTGATGATTTATAATTGATGATTGATGATTGATGAGTGATGATTGATGATTGATGATTGATGATTGATGATTGATGACTGATGATTGATGATTGATGATTGATGATTGATGATTGATGATTGATGATTGATGATTGATGATTGATGATTGATGATTGATAATTGATGATTGATGATGGATGAGTGATGATTGATGATGGATGATTGATGACTGATGACTGATGATTGATGATTGATGATTGATGATTGATGATTGATGTTTGATGATTGATGATTGATGATTGATGATTGATGATTGATGTTGATGATTGATGATTGATGATTGATGAATGATGATTGATGATTGATGATTGATGACTGATGATTAATGATTGATGATTGATGATTGATAATTGATGATTGATGATTGATGATTGATGAGTGATGATTGATGATGGATGATTGATGACTGATGGCTGATAATTGATGATTGATGATTGATGATTGATGATTGATGATTGATGATTGATGATTGATGATTGATGATTGATGATTGATGATTGATGATTGATGATTGATGATTGATGATTGATGATTGATGATTGATGATTGATGATTGATGATTGATGATTGGTGATTGATATTTGATGATTGATGATTGATGATTGATGTTGATGATTGATGATTGATGATTGATGATTGATGGTTGATGATTGATGATTGATGATTGATGATTGATGATTGATGATTGATGTTGATGATTGTTGGTTGATGATTGATGATTGATGGTTGATGATGATGACTGATGACTGATGATTGATGAATAATAATTGATGATTGATGTTTGATGATTGATGATTGATGATTGATGATTGATGATTGATGATTGATGATTGATGATTGATGATTGATAGTTGATGGTTGTTGATTTATGATATATGATTGATGATTGATGATTGATGATTGATGATTGATGATTGATGATTGATGATTGATGACTGATGATTGATGATTGATGTTGATGATTGATGATTGATGATTGTTGATTGATGATATATGATTGATGACTGATGATTGATGATTGATAATTGATGATTGATGATTGATGAGTGATGATTGATGATTGATGATTAATGATTGATGACTGATGATTGATGATTGATGATTGATGATTGATGATTGATGATTGATGATTGATGATTGATGATTGATAATTGATGATTGATGATTGATGATTGATGTTGATGATTGATGATTGATGATTGATGATTGATGAATGATGATTGATGATTGATGACTGATGATTAATGATTGATGATTGATGATTGATAATTGATGATTGATGATTGATGAGTGATGATTGATGATGGATGATTGATGACTGATGGCTGATGATTGATGATTGATGATTGATGATTGATGATTGATGATTGATGATTGATGATTGATGATTGATGATTGATGATTGATGATTGATGGTTGTAGATTGATGATTGATGATTGATGATTGGTGATTGATGTTTGATGATTGATGATTGATGATTGATGATTGATGATTGATGATTGATGTTGATGATTGATGATTGATGATTGATGATTGATGGTTGATGATTGATGATTGATGATTGATGATTGATGATTGATGTTGATGATTGTTGATTGATGATTGATGTTTGATGATTGATGGTTGATGATGATGACTGATGACTGATGATTGATGAATAATAATTGATGATTGATGTTTGATGATTGATGATTGATGATTGATGATTGATGATTGATGATTGATGATTGATAGTTGATGGTTGTTGATTGATGATATATGATTGATGATTGATGATTGATGATTGATGATTGATGATTGATGATTGATGATTGATGATTGATGATTGATGATTGATGATTGATGATTGACGATGATGACTGATGACTGATGATTGATGATTGATAATTGATGATTCATGATTGATGATTGATGATTGATGATTGATGATTGATGATTGATGATTGGTGATTGATAATTGATGATTGATGATTGTTGATTGATGATATATGGTTGATGATTGGTGATACATGTTTGATGATTGATGATTAATGATTGATGAGTGATGAGTGATGATTGGTGATTGATGATTGAAACTAGATGATTGATGATTGATAATTGATAATTGATAATTGATGATTGATGACTGATGATTCATGATTGATGATTGATTATTGATGATTGATGATTGATGATTGATGATTGATGATTGATGATTGATGATTGATGATTGATGATTGATGATTGATGATTGATGATTGATTATTGATGATTGATGATTGAGGATTGAGGATTGATGATTGATGATTGATGATTGATGATTGATGATTGATGATTGATGATTGATGACTGATGATTGATGATTGATGATTGATGATTGATGATTGATGATTGATGATTGATGATTGATGATTGATGATTTATGATTGATGATTGATCATCGACGATTGATGACAGAAGATTCATGATTGATGATGATTACTGATGATTGATGAATGATGATTGATGATTGATGATTGATGATTGATGATTGATGATTGATGATTGATGATTGATGATTGATGATTGATGATTGAGGATTGAGGATTGATGATTGATGATTGATGATTGATGACTGATGATTGATGATTGATGATTGATGATTGATGATTGATGATTGATGATTGATGATTGATGATTGATGATTGATGATTGATGATTGATGATTGATGATTGATGATTGATGATTGATGATTGATGATTGATGATTGATGATTGATGATTGATGATTGATGATTGATGATTGATGATGGATGATTGATGATTGATGATTGATGATTGATGATTGATGATTGATGATTGATGATTGATGATGGATGATTGATGACTGATGGCTGATGATTGATGATTGATGATTGATGATTGATGATTGATGATTGATGATTGATGATTGATGATTGATGATTGATGATTGATGGTTGTAGATTGATGATTGATGATTGATGATTGGTGATTGATGTTTGATGATTGATGATTGATGATTGATGATTGATGATTGATGATTGATGTTGATGATTGATGATTGATGATTGATGATTGATGGTTGATGATTGATGATTGATGATTGATGATTGATGATTGATGATTGATGTTGATGATTGTTGATTGATGATTGATGTTTGATGATTGATGGTAAATGATGATGACTGATGACTGATGATTGATGAATAATAATTGATGATTGATGTTTGATGATTGATGATAGATGATTGATGATTGATGATTGATGATTGATGATTGATGATTGATGATTGATTATAGACGATTGATGACTGATGATTAATGATTGATTATTGATTATTGATGAATGATGATTGATGATTGATGATTGATGATTGATGATTGATGATTGATGATTGATGATTGATGATTGATGATTGATGATTGATGATTGATGATTGATGATTGATGATTGATGATTGATGATTGATGATTGATGATTGATGATTGATGATTGATGATTGATGATTGATGATTGATGATTGATGATTGATGATTGATGATTGATGATTGATGATTGATGATTGATGATTGACGATGATGACTGATGACTGATGATTGATGATTGATAATTGATGATTCATGATTGATGATTGATGATTGATGATTGATGATTGATGATTGATGATTGATGATTGATGATTGATGATTGGTGATTGATAATTGATGATTGATGGTTGTTGATTGATGATATATGGTTGATGATTGGTGATACATGTTTGATGATTGATGATTAATGATTGATGAGTGATGAGTGATGATTGGTGATTGATGATTGAAACTAGATGATTGATGATTGATAATTGATAATTGATAATTGATGATTGATGACTGATGATTCATGATTGATGATTGATTATTGATGATTGATGATTTATGATTGATGATTGATGATTGATGATTGATGATTGATGATTGATGATTGATGATTGATGATTGATGATTGATTATTGATGATTGATGATTGAGGATTGAGGATTGATGATTGATGATTGATGATTGATGATTGATGATTGATGATTGATGACTGATGATTGATGATTGATGATTGATGATTGATGATTGATGATTGATGATTTATGATTGATGATTGATCATCGACGATTGATGACAGAAGATTCATGATTGATGATGATTACTGATGATTGATGAATGATGATTGATGATTGATGATTGATGATTGATGATTGATGATTGATGATTGATGATTGATGATTGATGATTGATGATTGATGATTGATGATTGAGGATTGAGGATTGATGATTGATGATTGATGATTGATGACTGATGATTGATGATTGATGATTGATGATTGATGATTGATGATTGATGATTGATGATTGATGATTGATGATTGATGATTGATGATTGATGATTGATGATTGATGATTGATGATTGATGATTGATGATTGATGATTGATGATTGATGATTGATGATTGATGATTGATGATTGATGATTGATGATTGATGATTGATGATTGATGATTGATGATTGATGATTGATGATTGATGATTGATGATTGATGATTGATGATTGATGATTGATGATTGATGATTGATGATCGACGATTGATGACAGAAAATTCATGATTGATGATGAATACTGATGATTGATGAATGATGATTGATGATTGATGTTTGATGATTGATGATTGATGATTGATGATTGATGATTGATGATTGATGATTGATGATTGATGATTGATGATTGATGATTGATGATTGATGATTGATGATTGATGATTGATGATTGATGATTGATGACTGATGATTGATGATATATGATTGATGATTGATTATTGATGATTGATGATTGATGATTGATGATTGATAATTGATGATTGATGATTGATGATTGATGATTGATAATTGATGATTGATGATTGATGATTGATGATTGATGATTGATAATTGACAATTGATGATTGATGATTGATGATTGATGATTGATGATTGATGATTGATGATTGATGATTGATGATTGATGATTGATGATTGATGATTGATGATTGATGATTGATGATTGATGATTGATGATTGATGATTGATGATTGATGATTGATGATTGATGATTGATGATTGATGATTGATGATTGATGATTGATGATTGATGATTGATGATTGATGATTGATGATTGATGATTGATGATTGATGATTGATGATTGATGATTGATGATTGATGATTGATGATTGATGATTGATGATTGATTATAGATGATTGATGACTGATGATTGATGATTGATTATTGATAATTGATGAATGATTATTTATGATTGATGATTGATAATTGATGTTTGATGATTGATGATTGATTATAGATGATTGATGCCTGATGATTGATGATTGATTATTGATGATTGATTATTGATGATTGATGGTTGATCATTGATGATTGATGATTGATCATTGATGATTGATGATTGATAATTGATCGTTGTTGATTGATGATATATGATTGATGATTGATAATTGATGATTGATGATTGATGATTGATGATTGATGATTGATGATTGATGATTGATGATTGATGATTGATGATTGATGATTGATGATTGATAATTGATGATTGATGATTGATGATTGATGATTGATGATTGATGATTGATGATTGATGATTGATGATTGATGATTGATGATTGATGATTGATGATTGATGATTGATGATTGATGATCGACGATTGATGACAGAAGATTCATGATTGATGATGATTACTGATGATTGATGAATGATGATTGATGATTGATGTTTGATGATTGATGATTGATGATTGATGATTGATGATTGATGATTGATGATTGATGATTGATGATTGATGATTGATGATTGATGATTGATGATTGATGATTGATGATTGATGATTGATGATTGATGATTGATGATTGATGATTGATGATTGATGATTGATGACTGATGATTGATGATATATGATTGATGATTGATTATTGATGATTGATGATTGATGATTGATGATTGATGATTGATAATTGATGATTGATGATTGATGATTGATAATTGATGATTGATGATTGATGATTGATGATTGATAATTGATGATTGATGATTGATGATTGATGATTGATGATTGATGATTGATGATTGATGATTGATGATTGATGATTGATGATTGATGATTGATGATTGATGATGATGACTGATGACTGATGATTGATGATTGATAATTGATGATTCATGATTGATGATTGATGATTGATGATTGATGATTGATGATTGATGATTGATGATTGATGATTGATAATTGATGATTGATGATTGTTGATTGATGATATATGGTTGATGATTGATGTTTGATGATTGACTATTAATGATTGATGAGTGATGATTGGTGATTGATGATTGAAACTAGATGATTGATGATTGATAATTGATAATTGATAATTGATGATTGATGAGTGATGAGCGATGATTGATGATTGATGATTGATGATTGATGATTGATGATTGATGACTGATGATTGATGATAGATGATAGATGATTGATGTTTGATGATTGATGATTGATTGTTGATAATTCACAACTGATGATGGTTTATTGATGACTGATGAGTGACGATGTTTAGTTAATGATTGATGGTTGATGATTGCTGATTGACCACTGATGTGATCACTAATTAATGATGATTCATGATTCATGACTGAAGATTGATGATTGAGGTTTGATGATTGATGATTCATGATAGATGATTGATGATTGATGATTGATGATTCATGATTGATGATACATGAGTGATGTTTGATAATTGATGATTGATATTTGATGACTTATGATTGATACTTATACTGATATTCGTATTTATGTTTATATTAATATTTATATCCATATATTTATTTATATATTCATATTTATATTCATATTTCTATTTTTATTTGTGAGTATATTTCAATTTGGGTTTATATATCTATGATTATTTATGATTGATTGGTGATTGATGATTGGTAATTGATGATTGATGAGTGATGATTGATGATTGATGTTTGATGATTGATAATAGATGATTGTTGATTGATGATTGATATTTGATGATTGATGATTGATGATACACGATTGATGACAGAAGAATCATGATTGATGATGATTACTGGTGATTGATGATTGATGAATGATGATTGATGATTGATGATTGTTGATTCATGATATATGATTGATGATTGATGATTGATGATTGATTATTGATTATTGATGATTGAATATTGATCATTGATGATTGATGATTGATGATTGATGATTGATGATTGATGATTGATGATTGATGATTGATGATTGATAATTGATGGTTGTTGAGTGATGATATATGATTGATGATTGATAATTGATGATTGATTATTGATGATTGATGATTGATGATTGATGATTGATGATTGATGATTGATGATTGATGATTCATGATTGATGATTGATGATTGATGATTGATGACTGATGATTGATGATTGATGATTGATGATTGATGATTGATGACTGATGATTGATTATTGATGATTGATGATTGATGATTGTTGATTGATTATTTATGATTGATGATTGATGATTGATGATTGACTATTGATGATTCATGATTGGTATTTGATGATTGACGATTGATGGTTGGTTTTTGATTTTTGGTAACCGATGATTGATGATTGATGATTGATTATTGATGATTGATGATTGATGATTGAAGATTGATGATTGATGATTGATGATTGATGATTGATGATTGATGATTGATGATTGATGATTGATGATTGATGATTGATGATTGATGATTGATGATTGATGATTGATGATTGATGATTGATGATTGATGATTGATGATTGATGATTGATGATTGATGATTGATGATTGATGATTGATGATTGATGATTGATGATTGATGATTGATGATTGATGATAGATGATTGATTTTGCATGATCGATGATTGATGATTGATGATTGATGATTGATGATTGATGATTGATGATTGATGATTGATGATTGATGATTGATGATTGATGATTGATGATTGATGATTGATGATTGATGATTGATGATTGATTATAGATGATTGATGACTGATGATTGATGATTGATGATTGATGATTGATGATTGATGATTGATGATTGATTATTGATGATTGAATATTGATCATTGATGATTGATGATTGATGATTGATGATTGATGATTGATGATTGATGATTGATGATTGATGATTGATGATTGATGATTGATAATTGATGATTGATGATTGGTGATTGATGACTGATGATTGATGATTGATGATTGATGATTGATGATTGATGATTAATGATTGATGATAGGTGATTGATGGTTTATAATAGATGATTGATGATTGATGATTGATGAGTGATGATTGATGAATGATGATTGATGATTGATGATTGATGATTGTTGATTGAGGATTGAGGATTGATGATAGATGATTGATGATTGATGATTGATGATTGATGATTGATGATTGATGATTTATGATTTATGATTGATGATTGATGATTGATGATTGATGATTGATGATTGATGTTTGATGATTGATGATTGATGATTGATGATTGATGATTGATGATTGATGATTGATGATTGATGATTGATGATTGGTGATTGATGACTGATGATTGATGATTGATGATTGATGATTAATGATTGATGATAGGTGATTGATGGTTTATAATAGATGATTGATGATTGATGATTGATGAGTGATGATTGATGAATGATGATTGATGATTGATGATTGATGATTGATGATTGATGATTGATGATTGATGATTGATGATTGATGATTGATGTTTGATGATTGATTATTGTTGATTGATGATTGATGATTGATGATTGATGATTGATGATTGATGATTGATGATTGGTGAAGGATGATTGATGATTGATGATTGATGATTGATGATTGATGATTGATGATTGATGATTGATGATTGATGATTGATGATTGATGATTGATGATTGATGATCGACGATTGATGACAGAAGATTCATGATTGATGATGATTACTGATGATTGATGAATGATGATTGGTGATTGATGATTGATGATTGATGTTTGATGATTGATTGTTGATGATTCACAACTGATGATGGTTTATTGATGACTGATGAGTGACGATTTTTAGTTAATGATTGATGGTTGATGATTGCTGATTGATCACTGATGTGATCACTAATGATTGATGATTCATGATTCATGACTGAAGATTGATGATTGAGGTTTGATGATTGATGCTTCATGATAGCTGATTGGTAGTACATAATTGATGATTGACGATTGATGACAGAAGATTCATGATTGATGATGATGCCTGATGATTGATGATTGATGATTGATGATTGATAATTGATGATTGATGATTGATGATTGATGATTGATGATTGATGATTGATGATTGATGATTAATGATTGATGATTCATGATTGATGATACATGAGTGATGTTTGATAATTGATGATTGATATTTGATGACTTATGATTGATACTGATACTGATATTCGTATTTATGTTTATATTAATATTTATATCCATATATTTATTTACATCTTCATATTTATATTCATATTTTTATTTTTATTTGTAAGTATATTTCAATTTGGGTTTATATATCTATGTTTATTTATGATTGATTGGTGATTGATGTTTGGTAATTGATGATTGATGAGTGATGATTGATGATTGATGTTTGATGATTGATAATAGATGATTGATGATTGATGATTGATAATTGATGATTGATGATTGATGATTGATGATTGAGGATTGATGACAGAAGATTCATGATTGATGATGATTACTGGTGATTGATGGTTGATGAATGATGATTGATGATTGATGATTGTTGATTCATGATAAATGATTGATGATTGATGATTGGTGAAGGAAGATTGATGATTGATGATTGATGTTTGATGATTGATGATTAATGATTGATGATAGGTGATTGATGGTTTATAATAGATGATTGATGATTGATGATTGATAATTGATGATTGATGATTGATGATTGATGATTGATGATTGATAATTGATGATTGATGATTGATGATTGATGATTTATGATTGATGATTGACGATTGATGATTGATGATTGATGATTGATGATTGATGATTGATGATTGATAATTGATGATTGGTGATTGATGATTGATGATTGATGATTGATGATTGATGATTGATGCTTGATGATTGATGATTCATTATTGATGATTGATAATTGATTATAGATGGTTGATGACTGATGATTGATGATTGATTATTGATTATTGACGAATGATGATTGATGATTGATGATTGATGATTGATGATTGATGTTTGATGATTGATGATTGATGATTGATGATTGATGATTGATGATTGATGATTGATGATTGATGATTGATGATTGATTATTGATTATTGATGATTGATTATTGATGATTGATGATTGATGATTGATGATTGATGATTGATGATTGATGATTGATAATTGATGGTTATTGATTGATGATATATGATTGATGATTGATAATTGATGCTTGATTATTGATGATTGATGATTGATGATCGATGATTGATGATTGATGATTGATGATTGATGATTGTTGATTGATTATTTATGATTGATGATTGATGATTGATTATTGATGATTGATGATTGATGACTGACTATTGATGATTCATGATTGGTATTTGATGATTGACGATTGATGGTTGGTTTTTGATTTTTGGTAACCGATGATTGATGATTGATTATTGATGATTGATTATTGATGATTGATGATTGATGATTGATGATTGATGATTGATGATTGATGATTGATGATTCATGATTCATGATTCATGATTCATGATTGATGATTGATGATAGATGATTGATTTTGCATGATCGATGATTGATGATTGATGATTGATGATTGATGATTGATGATTGATGATTGATGATTGATGATTGTTGATTGATGATTGATGATTGATGATTGATGAGTGATGATTGATGATTGATGATTGATGATCGACGATTGATGACAGAAGATTCATGATTGATGATGATTACTGGTGATTGATGATTGATGAATGATGATTGATGATTGATGATTGTTGATTCATGATATATGATTGATGATTGATGATTGGTGAAGGATGATTGATGATTGATGATTGATGATTGATGATTGATGAGTGATGATTGATGATTGATGATTGATGATTGATGATTGATGATTGATGATTGATGATTGATGATTGATGATTGATGATTGATGATTGATGATTGATGATTTATGATTGATGATTGATGATTGATGATTAATGATTGATGATAGGTGATTGATGGTTATAATAGATGATTGATGATTGATGATTGATAATTGATGATTGATGATTGATGATTGATGATTGATGATTGATAATTGATGATTGATGATTGATGATTGATGATTTATGATTGATGATTGACGATTGATGATTGATGATTGATGATTGATGATTGATGATTGATGATTGATGATTGATGATTGATGATTGATAAATGATGGTTATTGATTGATGATATATGATTGATGATTGATAATTGATGATTGATGATTGATGATTGATGATTGATGATTGATGATTGATGATTGATGATTAATGATTGATGATTCATGATTGATGATACATGAGTGATGTTTGATAATTGATGATTGATATTTGATGACTTATGATTGATACTGATACTGATATTCGTATTTATGTTTATATTAATATTTATATCCATATATTTATTTACATATTCATATTTATATTCATATTTCTATTTTTATTTGTAAGTATATTTCAATTTGGGTTTATATATCTATGTTTATTTATGATTGATTGGTGATTGATGTTTGGTAATTGATGATTGATGAGTGATGATTGATGATTGATGTTTGATGATTGATAATAGATGATTGATGATTGATGAGTGATAATTGATGATTGATGATTGATGATTGACGATTGATGACAGAAGATTCATGATTGATGATGATTACTGGTGATTGATGATTGATGAATGATGATTGATGATTGATGATTGTTGATTCATGATATATGATTGATGATTGATGATTGGTGAAGGAAGATTGATGATTGATGTTTGATGATTGATGATTAATGATTGATGATAGGTGATTGATGGTTTATAATAGATGATTGATGATTGATGATTGATAATTGATGATTGATGATTGATGATTGATGATTGATGATTGATAATTGATGATTGATGATTGATGATTGATGATTTATGATTGATGATTGACGATTGATGATTGATGATTGATGATTGATGATTGATGATTGATGATTGATAATTGATGATTGATGATTGGTGATTGATGATTGATGATTGATGATTGATGATTGATGATTGATGATTGATGATTGATGATTGATGATTGATGCTTGATGATTGATGATTCATTATTGATGATTGATAATTGATTATAGATGATTGATGACTGATGATTGATGATTGATTATTGATTATTGACGAATGATGATTGATGATTGATGTTGGATGATTGATAATTGATGATTGATGTTTGATGATTGATGATTGATTATAGATGATTGATGACTGATGATTGATGATTGATGATTGATTATAGATGATTGATGACTGATGATTGATGATTGATGATTGATGATTGATGATTGATGATTGATGATTGATGATTGATTATTGATTATTGATGATTGATTATTGATGATTGATGATTGATGATTGATGATTGATGATTGATGATTGATGATTGATAATTGATGGTTATTGATTGATGATATATGATTGATGATTGATAATTGATGCTTGATTATTGATGATTGATGATTGATGATCGATGATTGATGATTGATGATTGATGATTGATGATTGTTGATTGATTATTTATGATTGATGATTGATTATTGATGATTGATGATTGATGACTGACTATTGATGATTCATGATTGGTATTTGATGATTGACGATTGATGGTAGTTTTTGATTATTGGTAACCGATGATTGATGATTGATTATTGATGATTGTTTATTGATGATTGATGATTGATGATTGATGATTGATGATTGATGATTGATGATTGATGATTCATGATTCATGATTCATGATTGATGATTGATGATAGATGATTGATTTTGCATGATCGATGATTGATGATTGATGATTGATGATTGATGATTGATGATTGATGATTGATGATTGATGATTGTTGATTGATGATTGATGATTGATGAGTGATGATTGATGACTGATGATTGATGATCGACGATTGATGACCGAAGATTCATGATTGATGATGATTACTGGTGATTGATGATTGATGAATGATGATTGATGATTGATGATTGTTGATTCATGATATATGATTGATGATTGATGATTGGTGAAGGATGATTGATGATTGATGATTGATGATTGATGATTGATGATTGATGATTGATGAGTGATGATTGATGATTGATGATTGATGATTGATGATTGATGATTGATGATTGATGATTGATGATTGATGATTGATGATTGATGATTTATGATTGATGATTGACGACTGATGATTGATGATTGATGATTGATGATTGATGATTGATGATTGATGATTGATGATTGATAATTGATGATTGATGATTGGTGATTGATGATTGATGATTGATGATTGATGATTGATGATTGATGATTGATGATTGATGCTTGATGATTGATGATTCATTATTGATGATTGATAATTGATGATTGATAATTGATGATTGATGATTGGTGATTGATGATTGATGATTGATGATTGATGATAGATGATTGATTTTGCATGATCGATGATTGATGATTGATGATTGATGAATAATGATTGATGATTGATGATTGATGAGTGATGATTGATGATTGATGATTGATGATTGATGATTGATGATTGATGATTGATGATCGACGATTGATGACAGAAGATTCATGGTTGATGATGATTACTGAAGATTGATGAATGATGATTGATGATTGATGATTGATGATTGATGATTGATGATTGATGATTGATGATTGATGATTGATGATTGATGTTTGATGATTGATGAGTGATGATTGATGATTGATGATTTATGATTGATGATTGACGACTGATGATTGATGATTGATGAGTGATGATTGATGATTGATGATTGATGATTGATGATTGATGATTGATGATTGATGATCGACGATTGATGACAGAAGATTCATGGTTGATGATGATTACTGAAGATTGATGAATGATGATTGATGATTGATGATCGATGATTGATGATTGATGATTGATGATTGATGATTGATGATTGATGATTGATGATTGATGATTGTTGATTGATGATTGATGATTGATGAGTGATGATTGATGACTGATGATTGATGATCGACGATTGATGACCGAAGATTCATGATTGATGATGATTACTGGTGATTGATGATTGATGAATGATGATTGATGATTGATGATTGTTGATTCATGATATATGATTGATGATTGATGATTGGTGAAGGATGATTGATGATTGATGATTGATGATTGATGATTGATGATTGATGATTGATGAGTGATGATTGATGATTGATGATTGATGATTGATGATTGATGATTGATGATTGATGATTGATGATTGATGATTGATGATTGATGATTTATGATTGATGATTGACGACTGATGATTGATGATTGATGATTGATGATTGATGATTGATGATTGATGATTGATGATTGATGATTCATTATTGATGATTGATAATTGATGATTGATAATTGATGATTGATGATTGGTGATTGATGATTGATGATTGATGATTGATGATAGATGATTGATTTTGCATGATCGATGATTGATGATTGATGATTGATGAATAATGATTGATGATTGATGATTGATGAGTGATGATTGATGATTGATGATTGATGATTGATGATTGATGATTGATGATTGATGATCGACGATTGATGACAGAAGATTCATGGTTGATGATGATTACTGAAGATTGATGAATGATGATTGATGATTGATGATTGATGATTGATGATTGATGATTGATGATTGATGATTGATGATTGATGTTTGATGATTGATGAGTGATGATTGATGATTGATGATTTATGATTGATGATTGACGACTGATGATTGATGATTGATGATTGATGATTGATGATTGATAATTGATGATTGATGATTGGTGATTGATGATTGATGATTGATGATTGATGATTGATGATTGATGATTGATAATTGATGATTGATGATTGGTGATTGATGATTGATGATTGATGATTGATGATTGATGATTGATGATTGATGCTTGATGATTGATGATTCATTATTGATGATTGATAATTGATTATAGATGATTGATGACTGATGATTGATGATTGATTATTGATTATTGATGAATGATGATTGATGATTGATGTTTGATGATTGATGATTGATGATTGATGATTGATGATTGATGTTTGATGATTGATGATTGCTTATAGATGATTGATGACTGATGATTGATGATTGATGATTGATGATTGATGATTGATTATTGATTACTGATGATTGATTATTGATCATTGATGATTGATGATTGATGATTGATGATTGATAATTGATGGTTATTGATTGATGATATATGATTGATGATTGATAATTGATGCTTGATTATTGATGATTGATGATTGATGATTGATGATTGATGATTGATGATTGATGTTTGATGATTGATGATTGATGATTGATGACTGATGATTGATGATTGATGATTGATGGCTGATGATTGATGATTGATGATTGATGATTGATGATTGATGATTGATGATTGATGATTGTTGATTGATTATTTATGATTGATGATTGATGATTGATGATTGATAATTGACTATTGATGATTCATGATTGGTATTTGATGATTGACGATTGATGGTTGGTTTTTGATTTTTGGTAACCGATGATTGATGATTGATGATTGATTATTGATGATTGATGATTGATGATTGATGATTGATGATTGATGATTGATGATTGATGATTGATGATAGATGATTGATTTTGCATGATCGATGATTGATGATTGATGATTGATGATTGATGATTAATGATTGATGATTGATGATTGATGAGTGATGATTGATGATTGATGATTGATGATTGATGATTGATGATTGATGATCGACGATTGATGACAGAAGATTCATGATTGATGATGATTACTGATGATTGATGAATGATGATTGATGATTGATGATTGATGATTGATGAGTGATGATTGATGATTGATGATTGATGATTGATGATTGATGATTGATGATTGATGATTGATGATTGATGAGTTATGATTGATGATTGACGACTGATGATTGATGATTGATGATTGATGATTGATGATTGATGATTGATGATTGATGATTGTTAATTGATGATTGATGATTGGTGATTGATGATTGATGATTGATGATTGATGATTGATGATTGATGCTTGATGATTGATGATTCATTATTGATGATTGATAATTGATTATAGATGATTGATGACTGATGATTGATGATTGATTATTGATTATTGATGAATGATGATTGATGATTGATGTTTGATGATTGATGATTGATGATTGATGTTCGATGATTGATGATTGATTATAGATGATTGATGACTGATGATTGATGATTGATGATTGATGATTGATGATTGATTATTGATTATTGATGATTGATTATTGATCATTGATGATTGATGATTGATGATTGATGATTGATAATTGATGGTTATTGATTGATGATATATGATTGATGATTGATAATTGATGCTTGATTATTGATGATTGATGATTGATGATTGATGATTGATGATTGATGATTGATGTTTGATGATTGATGATTGATGATTGATGACTGATGATTGATGATTGATGATTGATGATTGATGACTGATGATTGATGATTGATGATTGATGATTGATGATTGATGATTGATGATTGTTGATTGATTATTTATGATTGATGATTGATGATTGATGATTGATAATTGACTATTGATGATTCATGATTGGTATTTGATGATTGACGATTGATGGTTGGTTTTTGATTTTTGGTAACCGATGATTGATGGTTGATGATTGATTATTGATGATTGATGATTGATGATTGACGATTGATGATTGATGATAGATGATTGATTTTGCATGATCGATGATTGATGATTGATGATTGATGATTGATGATTGATGATTAATGATTGATGATTGATGATTGATGAGTGATGATTGATGATTGATGATTGATGATTGATGATTGATGATCGACGATTGATGACAGAAGATTCATGATTGATGATGATTACTGATGATTGATGAATGATGATTGATGATTGATGATTGATGATTGATGATTGATGATTGATGATTGATGATTGATGTTTGATGTTTGACGATTGATGATTGATGATTGATGATTGTTGATTGATGACTGATGATTGATGATTGATGATTGATGATTAATGATTTATGATAGGTGATTGATGGTTTATAATAGATGATTGATGATTGATGATTGATGAATGATGATTGATGATTGATGATTGATGATTGATGATTGATGGTTGATGACTGATGATTGATGATTGATGATTGATGATTGATGATTGATGATTGATGATTGATGATTGATGATTGATGATTGATAATTGATGATTGATGATTGATGATTGATGATTGATGATTGATGATTGATGATTGATGATTGATGATTGATGATTGATGATTGATGATTGGTGATTGATGATTGATGATTGATGATTGATGCTTGATGATTGATGATTGATGACTGATGATTGATGACTGATGATTGATGATTGATTATTGATGATTGATGATTGATGATTGATGATTGATGATTGATGATTGATGATTGATGATTGATGATTGATGATTGATGATTGATGATTGATGATTGATGATTGATGTTTGATGATTGATGACTGTTGATTGATGATTGATGATTGATGATTGATGATTGGTGAAGGATGATTGATGATTGATGATTGATGATTGATGATTGATGATTGATGATTGATGATTGACGATTGATGATTGATGATTGATGATTGATGATTGATGATTGATGATTGATGATTGATGATTGATGATTGGTGGTTGATGATTGATGATTGATGGTTTATGCTTGATGATTGATGATTGATTATAGATGATTGATGACTGATGATTGATGATTGATGATTGATTATTGATGATTGATGATTGATGATTGATGGTTGATGATTGATGATTGATGATTGATGATTGATGTTTGATGATTGATGATTGTTGATTGATGATTGATGATTGATGATTGATGATTGATGATTGATGATTGATGATTGATGATTGATGATTGGTGAAGGATGATTGATGATTGATGATTGATGATTGATGATTGATGATTGATGATTGATGATTGATGATTGATGATTGATGATTGATGATTGATCATTGATGATTGATGATTGATGATTGATGATTGATGATTGATGATCGACCATTGATGACAGAAGACTCATGATTGATGATGATTACTGATGATCGATGAATGATGATTGATGATTGATGATTGATGATTGATGATTGATGTTTGATGATTGATGATTGATGATTGTTGATTGATAATTAATGATTGATGATTGATGATTGATGATTGGTGTAGGATGATTGATTATTGATGATTGATGATTGATGATTGATGATTGATGATTGATGATTGATAATTGATAATTGATGATTGATAATTGATGATTGATGATTGATGAGAGACGATTGATGATTGATGATTGATGATTAATGATTTATTATTGATGATTGATGATTGATGATTGATGATTGATGATTGATGATTGATGATTGATGATTGATGATTGATGATTGATGATTGATGATTGATGATTGATGATTGATAATTGATGATTGATAATTGATGATTGAAGATTGATGATTGATGATTGTTGATTGATGATTAATGATTGATGATTGATGATTGATGATTGGTGTAGGATGATTGATGATTGATGATTGATGATTGATGATTGATGATTGATGATTGATAATTGATGATTGATAATTGATAATTGATGATTGATGATTGATGATTGATGATCGATGATCGATGATTGATGAGTGATGATTGATGATTGATGATCGATGATTGATGATCGACGATTGATGACAGAAGATTCATGATTGATGATGATTACTGATGATTGATGATTGATGAATGATGATTGATGATTGATGATTGATTATTGATGAGTGATGATTGATGATTGATGATTGATGTTTGATGATTGATGATTGATAATTGATGATTGATGATTGATGATTGATGATTGATGATTGATGATTGATGATTGATGATTGATGATTGATGATTGATGATTGATGATTGATGATTGATGATTGATGATTGATTATTGATTATTGATAATTGATGATTGATGATTGATGATTGATGAATGATGATTGATGATTGATGATTGATGATTGATGATTGATGATTGATGATTGATGATTGATGATTGATGATTGATGATTGATGATTGATGATTGATGATTCATGATTGATGATTGATGATTGATGATTGATGATTGATGATTGATGATTGATGATTCATGATTGATGATTGATGATTGATAATTGATGATTGATAATTGATGATTGATGATTGATGATTGATGAGTGATGATTGATGATTGACGATTGATGATTGATGATTGATGATTGATTATCGATGATTGATGATTGATGATTGATGATTGATGATTGATGATTGATGATTGATGATTGATGATTGATGATTGATGATTGATGATTGATGATTGATGATTGATGATTGATGATTGATGATTGATGATTGATGATTGATGATTGATGATTGATGATTGATGATTGATGATTGATGATTGAGGATTGAGGATTGATGATTGATGATTGATGATTGATGATTGATGATTGATGATTGATGATTGATGATTGATGATTGATGATTGATGATTGATGACTGATGATTGATGATTGATGATTGATGAATGATGATTGATGATTGATGATTGATGATTGATGATTGATGATTGATGATTGATGATTGATGATTGATGATTGATGATTGATGATTGATGATTGATGATTGATGATTGATGATTGATGATTGATGATTGATGATTGATGATTGATGATTGATGATTGATGATTGATGATTGATGATTGATGATTGATTATTGATGATTGATGATTGATGATGATTGATGATTGATGATTGATGATTGATGATTGATGATTGATGATTGATGATTGATGATTGATGATTGATGATCGATGATTGATGAGTGATGATTGATGATTGATGATCGATGATTGATGATCGACGATTGATGACAGAAGATTCATGATTGATGATGATTACTGATGATTGATGATTGATGAATGATGATTGATGATTGATGATTGATGATTGATGATTGATGATTGATGATTGATGATTGATGTTTGATGATTGATGATTGATGATTGATGATTGATGATTGATGATTGATGATTGATGATTGATGATTGATGATTGATG